>PVJX010002586.1:0-125581 GCA_004027295.1 Dolichotis patagonum | reverse complement strand
GGGGAGAAGCTCCTGGCAGGCTCCTAGGCAGATACCCCGCCACACAGACAGTAACCTCAGCACCCAACACTCCGCTGCCTACTCTAGGCTCTGCACCCTGTGGAAATCCTGTGCTTTCAATTTTCCCCATGCTCAAGAACCCCCATGTGCTATCTCATGCCTCTGTAGCTCTCTACTCCTCTCACTTGGCTGAAACCTTGCTTCTCCTTTCTTCTGGAGAAGACTGTTAACCATCAGTGCGGCTATCAGCTCTCCGCTCAGCAAGGCCGTGTGGGCTCAGACCTCAAACACAGCGCTGTCGCATCTATATTAGGGTACCCCGCCACGCAGACAGTAACCTCAGCACCCAACACTCCGCTGCCTACTCTAGGCTCAGCATTTCTTTCCACTTCCTGAAAAGAAGGATTTGATGAGGTTCACTGCAATCCCCTGAGCAGCAACCGTGGCAGGTGCAGGTGGATGGACAGCGGGACAGGACATATGGCTCTGAAGACCTGAGGTCCCCAGGAGCACACCCGTGTCCCACAGCATGCCTGTTATCCACCCAGGTCTACCTTATCTGCCAAAACCAATCAGGAGACTGCACTCCAAAGTTAGTGCTCTTTGAATTTGTAAATACTCAATAATTTGTGTTCAGGTAAAAATTTCAACCACCTTTCCAAGATCACTGCAGAAGGTAAGATGCTACCAACATGAATAAACCCTACTAGTAAAGCAGATGCTTAACTGCTTACATACAGGGATGGGTTTATTATCTGATGTGCATTCAAGATACAAAGATTTCAAAGTGCATGTGAACTGAAAACCAGGAAGCTAAAACATAACTGACAAGTGACATTTATATGTTGCTCCCAAAACCTTAAGCCGGTGGCAAGTAGTTCATCAATGGAAGCCACCAGCAGACTGCATCCCACCAGACTTTCAACCAGCAATCAGTATTCCACAGTCGCACAAAAACAAGAAGCCTCAGATCAGGAGTTGTGAATAACGCAGGTGAACAGGCCTGAAATTCACACTCCGAGAGTCAGGCTCCTCACCGTCCCATCACCTGGCCTCTCAGGGAGACCTTCCCAAGATGGAAACTGCTGTGATTCCCTCACACACATCCTCTGACAGGGCCAAGGGCAGGACCTGGGTCCCGTGGGAAACCAAAGCCTCAACGATGACTTTGGCTTTCAAAACCCAATTCCAAAACCGATTTTTAAAATTAACATACTTTTGATAAGCTTTCAATTGGAACAGTTATATTTTTATCAAACTTCATATTTTCCAAATCAGTAGTTATCTTAACCCTATGCTAAAGGATCCTCTCACCTTTGCTGCGTCCTTCCCCAAAGGAGGTCTGTAGTCTTATTCGGGAGGTTAATGAGGACAGAGTTACAGATTTTAGTTCCTAAGGGGTAAACTTAGGTACCAAGCATGTTTTAGTACTTCTTGCGAGAAACAAAGCAGATATAATGTAAGTGCCTTTCCTAAATGATGTCTTAGTGAGCACTGAAATATGCTGATTCAAATACCTATTTTTAGTTTTCTAGGAAGTGCATTATTTTATAAAATATAGAAACATGCTCTTCTTCTAACCAATAAAAATAAGTAGAAGCATGACCCTCTTCTCACTGATGAAAAGAAGTATGAGTGTCCCTGTGTGTGTTGTGTGTTTATTGATTCCTCCATTCCATGACTCATTATTTAATGTGAGAAATGTATATAATATATATAATTATTAAACAATGAATCACAGAATACAGGAATCAAGAGAGAATAAAGCGTCCATCTTTTTAATGCTAACCCATGTGTGAAAGTTTCAAAATAACTTGCCAACTCAACATTCAACTGGTAAACAACAGGCAGCAAAGGACTGATAAGATAAAAATAGTTATGCTAAACATAATCATCTTCTTCCTAGCCAACTAAAAAAAATGGATTTTTCTCCAGTATTTTGCCACTTCTTGGAGGGTTTATGCGAAATAAATCTCTGATTTGAAGGATCTCTGTATAAGAATAGTGCAATCTTTGCAGTAAGAGCTAAACGTGACTGTGGGAGTGAGAGCTTCTGATCAGCTGCAATCTGCATGACTTCTGCTAAGCTCTCTTGGGAAGGAATTGCTCTGTAATCTCCTCTCCACTTTTTCATTATATAGACATTATAGCTGTGCTTGTAATAAATGCTCAATTGATTTTACGTTTTGAAAAACAAGGCCAGAGTGCATTTTGATCATGTAAGCAGCGAATTTTTTTATCCATAGTAATAAGCCAGTCAATTGTATTACCAAATCCTTTAGAAACATTTTATCATACAGGTTTTAAGCAGGTACCATATTAAGACAAGTGCCTTTGGGTCAATGAATGAAACAAAACTCAAAAGAAATCTTTGTGTTTAGAATTTCTCCTTATGCTGCAATCCAAACATCACTCTGGTGGTACTCTTGTAGTGGACAAGAAGCTGTGTAGAACCTTCACTTTCAGATCTCCTCGGTTCACTGATAACATGCCCACTTCACACTTGGACAGAACAGGAGAGCCCTGGAAGATGCTAGGGCAGCCGCCCACACAATATGCCCTGTGAGCCACCCCACAGAGCCTTCCAGATCAAAGTCTCCACTCTGCAGTCTGAATCCTGTCACTGCACCTTGGAGCCTTCTCCGCCTACTGAGATCCTCTACTAACCTGAATCCTCTCCAAGACAAAGACTGCATCAGTCATTATCCCCAGTCATAATGAGACAGGGCTGCAAATGTCTGAGAGCAGTGACATGGGATGGAGCAAGAAGGGACAGTGGACATGAGGGCGAGGAGGAGTCAGAAAGATTCAGCAAAGCAGAATTCTCCTATTATCACTTAGCCTGGGATCAGTCTAAAACACCTTTCCCAAGTCTACCAGCAGGACCAAACCAAAGGCAAGTCACTTCCTCCAGCGCCTGCTTTCGATGCTCTGTTGAAAACCTAGCCAAATATGGAAGAGTCTCCCCCTTTACCACTGGAGGAAAGCAGCAGTAACCCTATTAAGACTACAGGAAGCAAACTTCTATAGAAAACAAATGTTTTAAGTGGAATAATAGAAAATCAAAGATCAAATATTATGTCCGCTGTATTCATGATTGCCACTCCTAGAGAATACTGTAACTCACAGATGCAGAATTCCTTCTTCTCATATTCTAATGAAAAGTCATTAGTATGAAAGCAAGGAGAGCTAAATATTTCTAAACTCAAAATAAATAGTAATGATTCACTTTACAAAGGATCATTATCCTGAATATATAATAGGAATTCAATGAACTTAATGACAAAACACTCAATTAAAAAAGGGCAAATGGTATGAATAAATGTCTCAAAAGAAGAAAAACAGATGGCCAACAAATATATAAAACAATGCCTAATAAAATAAGTCATAAGGAAAATGAAAATAAAAAACTTCTTTGAGATATCATCTTAACCCAATTAGAAAGGCAACTATCAAAAAACAAAAATCAAAATGTTGACAGGAATTCAAAAAGAGAACTCTCATGAACTGGTGGTGGGAATATAAATTGGTACACTCACTATGGAGAACAACATGCAGATGCCTCCAAACACTAAAATTACGTTACCCTGTAAGGCAGCTATCCAACTTCTAGGTACATATTCAAAGGAAGTGAAATTCACATACCAAATGCTCAGTTAGTTTCCCATCACTAAGATGATATCCAGCACCCACAACTCTAAAGAGGAAGGATTTATTTTGGCTCACAGTTTATAGTAGTCAAAGTCAACCCAAATGCCAAAAAGTGATTATCAGACACTGAGAAAGGGAGGACGGCAGATAAAGGGAGGCTGCATGCTATGTGCATATGCTGAAATATCCTAAACCAAATTAATTTTTTTAATTATTAATGCTAATTGAAAATATAAAGATTGTCTTAATGCATATATCCACCTTTTTAAAATATATACTATGCTATTTATCTAACAAGTCATCACTCTATTTTCTTAGATTTTCTAAAATCAAAGAATTCTAAAAATTCTATAAATATAGAAGGCAAACATTAAAGAAATAAAAACTTATTTTGAATCGTATATGCATTACTCCTGAGCTATTATATCACTTTATCAGTAACCACAAATTTTTTAACTTATTACTGTTTACTTAATTTTCAAAATTTTGAAAGAATTGTAGATTCAAATAATGCTGTTGGAAATGATACCAAAAACTCCCACGTAGCCTTTACCAAGGCCCTCCCAATAGTCCTGCACAATTACAATGCAGTATTGTTAGCAAGATGCTGACCTTAATCCTGGAAAACACAGGACATGCTCATTACCCAGAGCCTCCCGCCTGCCTTCTGCCAGGCATTTCCCTCCAGCCTCTATTCCTCTCTTAATATTTGGTGACTGTCAATCTGGTTTCCTCTTCTCCAATCTGTCAAGACATTCAATGTGCAGCTTGAAGGGACTGCCTTTTTCATTCGGCTCAGCTCTCTGGAGATTCAAGTTGTTGTGTGATCAATAGTTTGGGTTACTGTCCTCTGAGGAGGCCATGATATGCGTGTACCACACAGTGTGTTTAAGCATTTACCTCATGAAGGGTATGGGTTATTTATTGCCAATTTGGGGCTACTAACCCCCAAAAGCCTCTTATACATATCCTTGTATGAGTGTTTATGTGACTGTAAGTCTTTATTTTTCTGGGTTAAGTGTCTAAGCAACTACAGTTGCTGAATTACAAAGTAGTCGTATATTTACCATTAAGGAAAAAATAAAACTGTTTTCCAGAGACTACAATTCTTTTTATCTATTATTAAATTCTGCTTGCCGTTTTTTTTAAAGGATTTCTATGTCAATACTGATAAGGGAGACTGGTCTATAACTTTGTATTTTTCCATTTTTGCTTTGGATTATCTGTGTTTGATTTAGGTATGAGGATATTGATAATTTCACCAGATTAATTGGGAAGTTGTCCTCCCTCTTCTGTCTTCCATAAATGATTACACAGAATTGGTATAAATTCAATTTTCAAATATTTGGTAGTATTCTCCAATGGAATCATCCAGACTTGAGGATCTAAACTTTCAAATTATACATTCAATTTCCATAATTATTCCAGGTATTCAATTTATTTATTTCATATTGTTCGAGCTATGGAAGCTTATGATAATTTTTTGAGAAATTGTTATTCCCTTTCCTTGTTGTCAAATTGACTTGTGTAGAGCTGTTCCTAGCATTCTCATATCTTTTCAGCAGCTGCAAGGTCTATACTTCTATTCTCTGGTTCATTACTGCCAATTCATGCTTTGGGAGGTTTTAATTACTTTGGTTTGTTTTCGTCAACCTTCTTAGGATTTGTCAGTGTTGTAGAACTTTTCAAAGAACCAGCTGCTTCAACTGAAAATTGAAAAACTCAAAATTAAAAATTAGAGAAAACTGACTTTTCTCTAATTATTTTTCTGTTTTGAATTCAGTGATTCCTGCTCTTTATTATTTCTTCTCTCCTGCTTGCTTTGGGTTTATTCTATTTCTCTACTTCTTAGGTAAGAAAAGATTGTTTTATTGACCTGCAATTTTTTCTACTTTATGTATTTAGTGCAATGAATTTCCCTCTCAGCACTGCTTAGACTGTTCATCCAAGTGCCCGATGCTAGTGTCAAGCTCCAGTTCATGCTCACCACACAAACCCTGCTGTGAAATAACAAGTCACTGTGCAGATACTCTGGTACTGTCACCAGAAAAAGGGCGTCAGAAATGAAAACACCTGCCAATGTTCTACAGAATTAAAAAAGAACCAAAGAACTGTATCTTGTGTAATTCAGGAATCTAGAGAGCATGGTAATTTGAGATCAGAAGAGCTAACTCAAGGAACTTAGGCAGATCATTAAATGGTCATGGTGGGTGGAACCCAGTTAATATTCTCTCCACAGAGAGCACACCTCCTTCATTTCCAGCATGGGCACTCCTCAGATCTGCCCATCCTGAAGGAGAAAGGAGGACATGGCATCAGCAAAAGAGTGTTGGAGTCATGAGTCTAAGTTCCTTTTGTTTCTCCATGGCACTGAGAAATGAGGGGCGGTCCTCTCAGGGTTTTATTATCTAATAGCAGAGACCTAACCCATAATACAGAGGACAAGCAGCAGGTGCCTGAATGTGCTTTTAAAGGGACTGAAAAGATGATGAAACTTTTCTTCCCTCCTCAGCATACAACAAAAATCATCACAATTATATTTTAAAACTTTTTCTTTTCAAATTAACTTCTCAAATGCTTCCCTTTTTCTCCTACTTGAACATTTCAGACATCACACACTTAGATTTCCTATGACAGAGAAGATGAAGACTGTTTCCACCAGTATTCACAATGTGGGGCGTCCAAAGCAAGGCACTATAGTTAGTGTGACCGAGCTCAAGAGGACAGGGAGGAGCAGAGCAGCTCATGTTCCTGCGTGGTGACTGGAGCTCAACAAAGCCAAGGCCTCCCCTCACCCCCTGGCAGGAATGGAGATTTCACTCTAGGTTATTTCAACAGTATGAATTGAGTCACCATTCTCTGAAAAAGAGGTCTACTCAGTTTTGTACAGAATTCTACAAGGGAAAATGTTAGGTCCTTAACTCTACAATGCTTACCTTCTGGTAGGACAGAAGTAATTGTAGGGTAATGGTAAGAATATCAGCAAAGAAAAGTTTATGAGATAAAACCACTAGTCAAGTAAAAAGACACAGTGAGACTCTAATAAAACTATATCTAATAAAACATTAATGCTAGGTCAAAAAGTTAAATAGCAAGCACTTTCTCTTTTGTACTCCTCAGGAAAGACAGAATTTCAACATAATTCCATTATTCAATGTGCTATTAATCATTAATCATAGGTAACAAATAGTTTTTGGTAGAATTTTGTGTTTTTTGCTATGGTGGTTGTTTGTTATGGTGGAGATTGAACCCAGAGCCTCACAAATGCTAGCTAAGCGCTCTATCACTGAGCTATATTCCCAATACTTTTTAAAATTTTAACTTGAGACAAGATCTCAATAAAGTCCCCAGACAGCCTAGAACTTGTGATCCTCCTGCCTAAGCCTACTTAATCACTGGATTTATAGGCATGAGCATCTTGTTTCTTTACTTGACCATGTGACCAATACAGAAACATATAAGGAAGATACACTTTTTCTTCCCCTACCATTTTTTCCTATACTAGGAGTCAAATCTAGGACCTCACATGTGTTATGCAAATACTCTACTACGAAGCTACACGACCAGCCCACTTTTAATTACTGGTGTCTAAAAGAACAATAGTACCTAAGTGAATTTAGTAGCTTCCTCCTTGAATACACTGAGAAAATGTAAACTTTGAAACTTACAGACCCTTTTCTAAAATCAGCCATAAGCAAAGTCACATCTGGACCCCAAATTCTCATGTTTTGATTTAGGACTATCACTTTCCATTCTTCTGTTTATGAGCTGGATGACACTTTTGTACTAGATTTGAACACAATTTTCATACACAGGGTGTGCATGGAGGATGCAGGTACACCAGAGAACAAGTATGGGGACAAATGATACAGGAACTGAGCTTCGGAAGGGTACATGCTTCAGATTAGATGCTTTTCCAAACTTTAGAGTGGGCCAGTGTTGAAACTGGAGCCAATAAGTGGTGCAGCACAGGAAGCACAATGATGCTACTTCCTAAAAAGAACCTGGATATCACCTCTGTCACCTACAACATTAATCTCAGAGCATATTTTGCTGACACTGAAGACACCCTGATTATTTTCTCCTTCTGTTACGGTATGGATCTGAAATGTGTCCCACAGTCTCATTGTTCAGAGATAAGGTCTCTGGCAGGTGGCTGGACCATTAGGGTGTCATACTCCTTGGAGGAGTCATCCATTCCTGAGTACAGCTGAATGTGCTGCTGGGTGGTGGGGCCCAGGTGGAGGTGGTCACTGAGAGCTGGCCTCGAAGGGTGTGTTCTTAGTCTCAGCTCCTCTGGTCTCTCTTGGCTTCCTGCCTGCTAAGAGATAAGCAGCTTTTCTCTACCCTGCCCTTCAGCCATCCCATTTCTTCCTTGAGCCAGCAGACCATGGACTAAAATCCTCAAGTCCTGGGCCATATTAAACTACTCTTCATTTATGTTGTGGGTGTCCAGCATTTCATCCCAGGAATAGGAAAGCTGACTAACACTGTATACCTATGTAATGATATACACAGTAGTCTCACGTTTTGTATATGGTAGGTATTAAGAATTTGCTGATAAATTTTTGCTCAACCTAATGGCTTGTTTTCATGATAATTATTTACTTCATTGAAAAATTCTAACGATGCTCGTTTGTCCACATAAAATGATGAATTTCTCACATGTTACATAACACACAATTAAATACTCTATTTAAATTCCTTTTATAATTCTCTAAATCATGAGATAGTAACTATTTTCTGTGTAAAAATACAATTTTAAATTGATAAAACTATCAACACAAAGCCTAGTAACTAGCAAACAGGTACTGGACATTAATCCACTACCTATCTGGAAATGAAGAATAATTTGAGTGGTATGTACTTGACTTTTGGCACAAGAAATTGTGACATTTCAATGAGACAACAGCTGAAATCTGTTGCTTCTAAGAATACATTTTCCAAAATTAGCTTTTCCAAACACAAGGCAACCCTACCTCACCCTATAAAAAATTCCAAATTGTTTTTTTCTTCTTGTTTTAGGATGATTCTCCCAATCCAATTAATATTAAATCTAAGGTTTTTTAGTATACTTCCAAATGCTACACTGTCAAAAGTGTAAATTGAAACCTACATTACCTTTTCCCTAAGAGATAAAAACCTCTTTTTGTGATTCAGAGTCAAAGGAACAATATGATTTTAACCAAAGACGCAGGGAGATTTACAGTGATTCAAAAACCTGCATTTGTAAAGTTAAGAACTGGGACAAAAGTTTTTGTTTAAATAGAAATATTGCTAATACCTTGTAAATTCAACCCCCACATAACTCTAATTTTTCTAATCACTCAGTATTAAGGCTAATTTGTGCATTGTATACCAGTTTGTAAAATTACTCTAAGTGATGAACAATGGCTCTTGTAGATTAAAAATGAAGATCTATTATTTCCAACAACCTCAGCCATTCAATTGCATACCAAAAGACATGTCTGGTTTTTTTAGTTAAGCATGCTAAGTGTTTATAAATACAATTATATGGCATTTATGAATTGAATATGCTATAACATCTACCTCTGTAAGGAATCTAAAACTTTTATTTTACTGAGATTTTTGAAAGGTTGATTATTAGGTATATCAACTGGCAATCTTGAGAAAAAAATACTGACAGCTAAATACCACAGACAACATTATCTATCATGAAATGCCTTTGGAAAAATACTGATATGTGAATCTTGCCAGATCTAGAGACACCTGGTTAATTTTTTTGCAATTGTTAACAAAATAATTATTAATTGAGAAGTTATGCTGACTGCAAATTCTTCCAATCTATTTTAATAATGCTAGACAAATTAAGTGAAATTTTTTTGGGCAGTAAAGTTAGTTACCATACAAAAAACATCTTTTAAAAAGGATATTAAACTTGGGGGAAAAGGCTAAAATGAAGCAGGAAAAATTTATAATAACCAACAAGACAGAAAGTAAGAGTCAATTTGGTTGAAACCAAATTAATGTTCATCTCCAAGAGAATGTATAAATATATCCATACATGGATAAGACTTCAAAACAATACTACACAATAGCTTATTAGTGCACTTGAATATGAATCTAACACTTTGTTTAGGATAAAAACTACCAAATTTCAGATGCTACGTTTTTCTGTATGAGAGAAAGTAATAGAATCAAGTGATCCAAACATGGATCGCTTTAGCTGCAGTCATATGACTATGTCTAAAACAATTATAGATACATTTTGAATTGTTCTTTACAATGCTGGGGATCGAGGCTTTAAGCGATTTACTTCTAAGCTACATCCCCAGCCCTGCATTATTTTATTTTGAAATAGGGTTTTACTAAGTTGCCCACAATGGCCTCAAACTTATGATCTGTCAACCTCACCCTTACAGTACTGCAGATTACAGGCAGGCACCAGCTCATTATATATTAGAATTTGAAGACTGGATGGGGTATGCCTTCTTCTATTTTATATTGTGATAACAGACCTGAGACTGTGTTATTTAGAATGAACTGAAATCGATTTCTCAGAGTTGTGGAAGCTAAGAAATCTCAGATTGAGAGGTTGCATCTGGTGAGCACCTTCTGACTCTACCACCTCACGGTAGGAAGCCAGGTACAGTGGAAGGGCAAGAGAAGTCAAGAGAGCCAGCCAGAAGGGGCCAAACTCATCCTTTTTTATACCAAATGCACCCCATAGTAACTAACCCAATCTGTAGAATAATAATTACATTAACCCATTCACAAGCTACTGTCCTCAACACCTACCACTTCCATGAGGCCTTCCCTCCAGGTACTGGCCAGTTTTGCCCTGCTGGGCCAAAACACTTGACACTCATGCTTTAAAGGAGAGATTTAATTTGGCTCATAATTTCAGAGGAGTCAGTCCTAGCCACTTGGCTCAGGGCAGGAATATAAGGGAGAAGGGTGTGGCAGAGCAAAGACAAGTTCATGGCACCTAGGAAGCAGAGTGGTGAAAGAATACAAGAGCACTGAAAGGGCCAGAGACCAGATACAGAACCCAAGGTCATACCTCCATGATCCACCCAGACACACCCCGAGTGTGCCTTACTAATCTCTCAAGCCAATCAAGCTGCCAATCAAGATTAATTGCCATGCTTCCTAAGCACTGCCTTGAGGATCAAGACCCCAATTTATAAACTTTAAGAGACACGGTCAAACTGCAGTAGGAAGTCTCAACCATTCACTATGTGCTTGACTTATTAACAGCAATGGGAACGAGTTTCTAAATTATATTGAAATGTTGGAGGAGCCAAGTTTTGTGAATCATTAAATAACCAAAAACAAAAACCTAAATGTTTCAATTTAATACATGCAATATATGACATTTGTATTCACATTCTTAAAGGTATACCAGAAATTATTTGTTGTGAAATACAGAAATTCACAATGCCATAATTATGAAAAGAGGGTTCATACTTTGCTTACTAGAAATGATACTGAGGAACCTCAGTGAAATTTTTGCTGAGCTGGTTAATAATTTTACTCCTATGCTTTCTCATAAAACAAATTTATCAAAAAACTTACATTTGAGTGAAGAGGTCATTGTTGGGAAAACATCAATCTTCATCAATTTATTTGTTTGTGCAAGTTGTTTAGAAACATCACTTTCCTGAGCTAGCTAAAGCATCCACAGACCACCTGTTCCTGGTTCACACTGCTTAAGTCACACCTGGCCTTCTGTAACATTCAGTGCCTCCCACCTGCCTCTCCTGCCTGAACCGCTGCCCCGCCATGGGGTGTGCCCCCCCCCCGACCTTTGCTGACCACACTATCTCAGTAGGGCTGCTGTTTACTTCTGCTGCCTGTCTCTGCCACAGACAGGAACCATCAGGGCAAGCAACAGCCCACCTGTGTAAGTCATCAAGTGGAAGCCCTGGCTGGCTGATTAAGAGAGCTCAATACAGACTAATGAAATGAGCCAGTTACCGACTTTATTCTTAAGTTTACTCTTAAAACAAGCTTATCTGAAAACACATACATTCGAATGTATTTGATACTTGAAACATTTAACTTATCTCACAATTACAAAAATGGTAGGAACTCTCATTATTTTTTAAAAAATTTGGTAATATTCCTGTTCTTAACTACATTGTGGCGCTTAAGATTCACAGGTGTAACAATAACCTAATCGGGGACAGTGCTTAGAACAGTACCTAGACTATAAGAATCAGGATAGAAAAGTTTGGCAAGGAAGATCTTCAGGTATGAGCTCTTGTTCCTTTACCCACTAACTAAGCTTCTTCCTCTCATGTCTTTTAAAGGGAAAAAAATTGAACTCAGTGTATATTCAAGTATATAAGATACATAATTATGAAAGCCTGAAATTCTAGAATGCCAAGATTGAAAAAAGTAACATCAGTCTGTGGTTATTATTAGATTTATTATTAGGTTATTATTTATTTATGCAAAAAGTTCCACAACAAGGCAGCCCCTATCTGCAGATAAAATTGAATAGAAGAAACAAAAACGCTAAATTGACTAAGGTGAGGAGAGCTTCTATCATGTATGTATTGACTGCTCTTATTTTCTTTGAAAACACAGTAGACCCATATTTGGTAGATTTGGTAAGGGTCTGTATTTGCAAACATTTAGATACACTTATTAACACTTGTATAGTGTTTCAAATTTGAGAAAGGCTAGTAAAAATCCACAGGCTAAATGTTTTTTAAATATTCCAAAAGGCTGACCCAAAGTGATAAATCGCATATGTATCAAGCACATGTTTGATATATTAGAACCTCTTGGTTAGAAAGCTAATTTTTTTACTATAGGTAATGTTAATGTCATTAATATAATTAAGGATATTTTTATCTTATTTTTATTAGGCATGTCTTGGGCTTTTTGTGTGCTGAGACACTTTTTAAATGTTGAGCTAGTTAAATTTATTACAGCCTATCAAAACTGAATAATCATAGGAAATAAGACTTACATATAGTTCCCTTTTTGACTTAGACATTTTATAGTTTCATATAACATTTCAATAAAAATTTACATCTATGAGAGACTTTTTTTAAAAAGCAATAACATGACTCCTGCCCCTTACAAAAGTCATGGTCCAGAGGAATAGGAAAGCATATAAAAATAGCTAATAAAAGCTAGTGTGGTGGATTAACTCGTGGTCAAATTGTAACACCCAGCTGAGCTGAGTCGGCATGGTGCCGGGCATGGAAGGCCCACCTGAGGACTGCTGCCAACAGCATAAAAGGAGAACTGGAGGGGAAGACGGCGCGCTGTTGCTGGAGAAGCCTGTTGTGCTGGTTTTGCTGATTGAACTCAGCTGTTCTCATCGTTGGAGGCGTTCAGGTCCTCCCTGTTGCTAAGGATGGCTGCAGTTCTCTTTGGGGGAGCTCCAGTCCTTACCTTGAGTGTCACTTCCTGGCTCCAGTGCAGATCCCTCAGCCTGCTGGCACAAAACCTTCATGCTGCTGGCACAGACTTTCTAGCATTCACCACTGCCCTGTGGGCCTTCTCAGTGTAGATCCTTGAAACAGGCTTGCGTGAGACACTGTTATGGGTTCTAGGCTTTGGGCTGGACTTGCAGAAGACATTGTTCTGGGTCTTCAGCTGGACTCGTGCAGGACCCTGCCATGAGATCTAGGCCCTCAGCTGGATTCTTTGGGATTTCAGTGTGTGGACAATCTTCCTGCATTTATTTGCATCTGATGCTTTGGGTGACTATTATAAAATAATCCTGTAAATTATGTGTCCTGTATTGTTTCCCTCCCAAGTCCTGACTAAAACAGTTAGGCAGTAGTAATTGCTATAGTAGAAGTATAAAAAAAAACTAGTCATGAACATGTAGAGAAATGAAGTTTAATAAGCAAATCAAAGTGTTTCTGTGACACAGTAGAAGCTGAACTCTCCTGGAAGACACAGAGTTCTGTGATGGAATGTGCTGTCATTTTGGTTTTTCAGAATCTGAACATCCTTCCCATTTAGCATAACACCCTTTGTATTTGGTACTTGGGTGGCTTTTCCTTCACCCCCAGCCCCAGGCAGGCTTAGGCTTCCTATAGGAGCTTTCCCAAAGGTCTTGCATGGTATGGCAGTGTGCCTCCTAGCCTACCCTGTGTGAGCCCAGCCTCAGGAGAGAGTAAAGCTGTGGTGTTTGCAAAGTCAACTCGGCTTCCTTGCTTGGCTCCTTTTGGACGTTGGCCATTGTGGTCCAGTCACTTTGTCTCTTCTCAGTTGTCTAAGACTAATTTTCCATCTTCCTGTAATTTGCATGACTATATTTTATTTTTCCATGTAATTTTCCTTTTGGTCCTATCATAGTTCAATGTTGGTTATTTTCAAGCAAGGACCCTACAAATTCCACCCTTCAAAGTTCATTTTGCCAGTAAGGACATTTCCGGGCTTCTCTTGTTCAATCTAAGCAAAGATAAAGAAGATGATCCTGTAGGTGGGACTTCCTTGTCAAGTCAGAGCAGCCAACGAGTGGCCGGAAACCACTGCCCAGATCAGCTTTCTAGGTTCACAGGATCCCTATGCAAAGTGAACTATCAACCAGTTCCCTCATTACGTCGTCCGGTTGGGAGGACAAGGGAGCATTAGTCCCGTGCTACAGGTGCTGCTCTGGCCCTCCTGAAAGTTCCTTCCCTCTCCCCAAAGTTCCCCAGGGGTCTCCAGGTCTCAGAGCGGTAGAGCTGCAAGTCTAAAAGGTTATGACTATCTTACTGGACTTTTTTGTTTTAAATATTTTTTGTTTCACACTTAAAACATTCCTAAAGTTGGGTAATTTGACTTGGGGTATATAAATGGCTAAAATAGAGATTTGAACCTAAGCCTTTATTTCCCTAAACTGAACTGACCACAGCAATGAGACTTTATGTCTGAGTATAAGTATACAGAAGCACAGTGCAATGAAAACTGAGGCTATTCTAATGTTTTACAAATGTACAGGTAGGAACTGGGGATTTAGCTCAGCGGTGTAAGCATCTGCCTGGCAAGCATGAGGTCATAGGTTCGATCGCCAGTACCAAAAAACCAAAATAAAAACAAAAAATGTGCAGGTTTAATTGTCAAGGTGAGGGGGTTGTACATTCCATGAGCATTAGAAAATTTCTGTAAATCACGTGATCTGTTGTTTTAAGAGTCCTAGATTATGGATTCATTAAACATAAAGACCATTTTTGTCTGTATCATAACTTACACCATAGAATTTATCCTTTGATAATCACTGTGTATTTACATGTTTCTACTTGTGTTGAAAATTGATATGTAAAAGTGACATGCTATGGTAGAAATAATTAAGGTCTTGCTACTGAGAACTCTCATTTTCTTGAATTCTGCCTCTTGATGATTCATTTAGTCATTCTTTATTCATTAACATGATAAATATTTATCAAGCACTTCTCAAAATGCTTCACATTACTGAGAACGCTGAATGCAATGCCTCAGACTTAGAAGCCTTTTTCTACCTGGTTTAGTGGCACCACCCTGTGATCCAAGTGGCTCAGAAGGTGGCAGCCCCAGCAGCTGATTCACAAGTCTGAGGCAAGACTGGACAACTTGGTGTGGCCTTGTGTCAAAACATGCACAAAAAAGAGCTGCAGTTGTAGTTCAGTGGAAAGGCCTGGACTCAGTTCTGAGGAGCACACACCCACAATGTGTGCACACACACACACACACGCACATGCACATGCACAAACACACATACACACACACCTTTTTCCAGGTCGGTGTTTGACCTATGGCATCAGTGTATCACTTCCTTCCTTGATTTTAAGACAACAAAATGAAGACAGTTTAAACATTAACAAGGTGCTAAACAATATAAAAGACACAGAAATCCTACTATTATAGTGTAAATATATTTCTGCCCTGAATTCTGAAAAATACAGATGTATTTTTAAGATAATTAAAATCAAAATCTTTTAGTTTCTTATGAAAAATATTACTTTTGAGTGTTAGATGGCTGCTCCATTCAGGTGATGCCATTATTTTTCGCCATACTATGATTTTGTCTGGGTGCCTCATTAACATTGTTATGACTGTAAGTAAAAGCTGTATTAGATCTATCTTAGGTGGAGATTATATATTATTAATATCTTAGTGAAGACTCTGATTTGGGCAATTATGTAAAAGAAAAGTAAAAATCAGAAAAGTTATATGTTAATTATTGAAGTGGCTAAATTCAAAATTTATTTGTTTCTTTTTCCTGAAGAAGATATTTTCCTTCAAAATTTAACCAGGTAAGATTTAAGACCAAATTATGTCTTTTACATTTACCTCTGGCTGGATATACTCTCACATTTTTACAACATACGCCATGGTATGATTGGTATTACGCCTTCTTTTGAGTATCCTAAAATTAACATTCTCTGTATAAACTGAGTAAGGAAGTATTTTTAATTTTCTGATTTCTGTGCCATTACTGTTATTCTTTAGACTGTCTTGGTGAGAATAAAATATTTTAAAGTCCAGAGGCTCTAAATGCCCCATTTAATAGAGAAAGCAAATTCAAACTTTAAATAGTAGTCTTGAGTGAAATGGTGAACCTATGGCATGCATGCCATAGCAGGCTGTTTGTTACCACTGAAAGTTCTAAAGGGTTTGCCATCACTGGAGTGGTCCCTTAGATGAATCTTCGGAATCAGTGTATAAGTATACTGATAATTCTGAAATTATAATTTTTCTTAAAGAATAAGCAAATATTTTGTTTAAGTTTTTTGCTTGTGGTTCAACACTTCTGTACACCACGCAATGCTCTACCACTGAACTAGGCTCTGCCCCAGCAAACCCTGTGTGAGGGAAGTGAGATTTCTTATGGGGAGACCCTTTGAAACATCACCTGCATACAATAAACTGACTTGTGATAGGTAAGGATGACAAGGGGATAAGGAAGGTTTCCTCACATTTGATATTGCTTAATAGTTCTGATTTAACCTTCCTTGATCTTTGCAGGAAAGCATAATTTAAAATATTTTGAAATTTTATATAAAATTGTCTGTATGTATGAATGCATATATGTGAATGAGAGGGAAATAAAGCATTTCTGAAAAATACTGGCCAGAGAGAGAAGCAAAAATCACAATTGAAAGGAAAGTGGTGTGGAAGTATTTTCTTTTCTTTTGCTGATTTGCACATATAAATTGAAATCCATATTTACTTAGTTATATTTCATGCCATGTATATCAACTGCTATCTTTAATACATATTTTTTGAATTATAGATACAAGGAGATAATTCTGAAACAGAGCACCATCCTTAGTTTTTAAAACATTAAAGGCAAGTAAGACTCTGTTTTCAGTATTTCTCATGAGTTGTCATCTTGACTCTTTGTCACCATTTTATCGTCCCTGGGGAAGATTAGTCACTACACATCATCATGACCATAAACACTGTATCAGCTGAATTCTTTCATTCACTTACACCTGAATCATGAGGAGGGCTGCACCATGTCATGGAGCCAGAAGCGTCTGCAGCAAGCTGGGGTGGCTGCACCGCACCACTCTGAAACTGGGTCCTGCTGCTCAGCTCACACTGCTTCCTGTTCACTTCTGCACCCCACCTTCTCCTCCAGCCTCCTCGCTGCGGTGCTTATAAACAGTAACCTCAGGCTGAATATCCACCTCTCAGTGCCACAGCACAGTACACTCAGAGCTGTGCCCTGCACCTGCAGTTCTAGGAAGCTCCCAATGGGACCCCAGAAAACCCCACATTTTCTCTCCACAGCTCCTGACTCTTCGTAACTGTCCTTATCCTGAGCTGATTTTCAAAGCTATCTGCCTAGGAGTCCAGGGACATTAGCATGCAGCCTGCCTCCTGTGCTCACTGCCACCAGGAACCGCTGGTCTCCAGTGCACAAGCTGCCTGCCTCACCAACCCCCTACTGCTGCGCTGTCTGCACATACTCAGTCCTCATGTGCAGGCCACCACAGCTTCCCAGTGGCACTGAGTCTAACTCACTTCCCCACTGGCTTCCATAACTGGGACATTCATGTAGTTGATCCTTCCATTCGTCTGGGTTCAGGACAGGTAAAATGTATCCGCTCCAAACCTGATTATTTCAGAGTCGAGTTAGCCACCTACCCACATGCTCCTCCTCTCAGATCAGCATTCAACTCAGAGCCTGGTCTACACAGCTGACAGCTGACTGCTTGACATGAGGCTACTGGCAGTGTTTCCTTCATATACAGTTTACAAAGATAAAAGACAAAAACAATAAAGGAAAAATAATATAAATTCCCCATTTTAATCCATTTCTTTTCATCCAAGAAAGATCTTTCCAGTGCTTATAAATTAGTATAGTAACAAAATCACATTTTTGCATTATTATGTTTATTAGTACAATCAACCAGTGAATGGATAAAAAAGATGTGGTTTTTATACAATGGAATACTGCTCAGCCATAAAGAAGAATAAACTTGAGACATTTATAGCTAAGTGGATGGACCTTGATAACATGCTCTTAAGTGAAATAAATTGGACATGCATGAATATTTTTGCATTGTCTCTCTGATGTGAGAAACTGAAAGGGTAAATAACCAAAATTTATAATAGATATTTTGAAATAGGAAGAAATTGTGCACAAGGAAAGGGGAAAGGAAAAAGAAAAAAATGAGAAAAGGATAAACTGTAAAATCACATTATAAGTATGTAATTTCTCTAACTAGTACTAAATTATTACATTAACATTCCATCAAATTTTTGAAAAACTACTTTGCAAATAAATTAAGATTTCCAAATCTGGAGCCAGACTGGGTTACATTTTCTGTGCTGAAACTCATTAAACTGGTAACTCAGCCACTGCTCTGGGCTGTCTCTCTGCTGTACAGCAAGGGCAGTGACAACACAGTAGGTTACATGGCTTTGCATACAGAGTGCCTGGAATCTGGCACCAGGGTAAATGCTCAGTAAGTATGAGGTGAAGAGATCACAATGTACCATGCTTTCTTTATGTAGCCATGGCTACTACTGAAAATGAGAGCTTTGTACCTTTTAAAGTCTGTTTTACTACTACAGAAAAATGCTGCAATAAGCAGTGAGCCTCTCTTGTGTTGAATCATTTGCCCTGTGACAGTCTCAAGAACGATGTTAATCAGATCCAAGCATGCAGATGCTCTTTTAAAATAACTACTGCTATAATTTATAAACAGTATTAAGAGATCAATTTTATCACATTTTTAACACTTAATCATTATCACCCTTAAATATTTCCTTTTCTTCCAAGATGTCCTTGCTACTCTTTTCCTCTCTAATCAGTGATTAAACGCATTTTTGCCCGCTTCCTCTTTCCTGATAAAACTGGCCTCTCCTAGCTCTTATGCCATTTCTGTTTCCCTATGTACTTTCCCTTCACATTGAAATTACATGACTTTCACATCATTCCTGTTCTGATAACAACCAAAACAAGATGGTTGTCCAATATGTCTTTTGAGAGCTGAAGGGGAATAATCTAACTTATTTCTGAATACAAACTTTCCATCTTGCCTTGGATATTACTGCAGTCTTACTTGATTTCAAAATTGCTGACTCAGTTTCCCAGAATCAAAACCAAATGGTCACATTTATCTTTCACTTCCACATATCCTGTCAGCTACTAAACTCTGTCAAGTCCTTGTCATCCCCTAGGAGGAAATCTTACAATCTAATTTTCAATATAATCAGGTTCATTTAATAACAATGATAACTGTAAGGTCAAACATCAAGCAATAAATTCATATAGACCTGACACTACTAGCCAAAATAAAGACAGCCATGAAGAGAATTCCGCAGGATATGAGATAATTCTACTTTGCATTCATGTCAGTGAATTACCAGAATATATTTATGTAGACGTGCATTGATCTGTGGTTTGAGTATAGTTTGTTCTAACATTCATATTCATGTTAGAGTTTAATCCTCACTGCCAAGGAGTCAAGTATTCAGAGAATATTACCCAGCCACTGAATATTACCCAGCATTACTATGACCATAAAAAGAGGGAAAGAGACCACACACACACATACACCCCACCACCAACACCAACAACATGAGATGCCCTGTGCTATCCAGACACTCCTCTATCTCCAGATGCAGCCCCAAACCTAGATCAGAATGTGAGCCAAAATAAATCTCTTTTATAATTCACCCAGTGTGTGGTACTGTGTTACTGGCTATGGAAAATACACTAATTAAACAGACACTGCCTTCTTTATAGATTTTAAGAAACCCATCATTTAACTGCTATAATAGACAATTCTATGATGTACCCATTCACTCTCAAGATTTTGCTTTCTAGTATGCACACCTTGTTCAATTCTTTCCCCTTGGATGTGAGTGGAAAGTAAATATAACAGCATCTCCCTCCCTAACTAGGCTACTAACGGGTTGACTTCTGCGCAAATCAAAAAAGATGCTATCCAATGAAGTTCTGTCTTGTAAAGTGAGCCCTTCAATGGCCCGGGCCTTTCCTCCAGGCCTAAAGCAGGAGATGGACCTCACATGAGGAATGTTCTTCACAGCTGGCTCTGCAGATGGAGGGAAGCCTGAAGCAAGGCTGAACCTCAACTGCAGAGCCACCACTACTGAACCCTTGTCAACACCCTGAGTGATTGTAGGTAAGACCCAGACCTAGATTTCAGTCCTGTAAGTCCCTAACCAGTGAAGCCCGCCGTGCCATACCAAACTCCAGATCCACAAAACTGTGTGATAAGAAGCAGGTATTGTTTTAAGCTTGTATTTTGGTGACATTATACAGCAATATAATACTAATACCACTTCAGACAACAACCAATTCTTACTTCATAACTTAAATTTATATTAAGGTTAAAATTTTACAGATAAAATCATTTTTAAGATATGAATATGACTGCTTGTTTTGTGTATTTTAAATGACATCTCTGTCTAAAATTTATCTACGTTTCACTGACAGTGACAGAATGTTTTAATTAGGAAATGTCTGCCCACTTTTTAAAGAATAGAATAAATCATTATAATGATTTTGGCTACTGGGTATCATTTACCAAAAATTCATGATAATAATGAAAGCTCTTAATCCAAAATTTTAGAAATGGAAAAACATAAACAATTCATTTAAATATCAGAAAGAAAAGAAGCGTTAGGCCACAGCAGACATGAACTCAGCCACTCTGCATAAGTTCTGTCTGCACATCTCTAGTCTCTATAAGCGTGTTGCTAAGTGTCTGTCAGCAGCTTTCTCAGGCTTTCCAAGGATACTCATTTTAAACAATTCCATGATAAAATTTCTCCCAATAAGACTCTTTTCAAAATCGTAGATATTTTGCTTTTTATATGTGAAAATGCATTCATGTTACGATACACTCATAGGAAAATTCTCATCAAATAAGTAAAACTAGAAGCACTATCTGTGGGCATCACAAAATAAAGGACATAGCAATGCCTGTGATCTCACCTGAGTCGAGGCTCATTACTTTAACCACATTCTCTACAAATATCTCAAATACATTTTCAGGCTTGGAGTAAAACGCCTTCACTTGCTATGTGACAAAACTCATTTCATCAAGTGGATCAACTGCTCTTAGAAGAATGTTGTTGTTTTGTTTTGTTTTGTTTTTTGTCTTTTTGAGATGAGGTTTTACTATGCAATTCAGGCTGGCCCCAAACTCACAGCGATCCTTTTGCCTCAGCCTCCCATTTTCTGGGATGACAGGCATATGCCACTATGCCCACCAAAGGATCATTTTGCCTATTTAAAGTATGCCTTGATGCCAGCAACTAGTGGTGGGGAACATATGGAATTACTATGTCCACTGTCTGTCTGTCTGTGTCCACTGAAAGCTCTAAAAGGTCCACCATCACTGTCACAGGCAGGCCTTTTAGAGGAGGCAGTGTAGCTAGAAAGCTAGCCTTTCTTTTGCTCTGTCAAGTGTTGTGAGAAGTTTTAAAATTTTTATAAATTTGCTCCCAATTCATACAACAGTGCCTGCTCTTAGAGGTCAGGGAATTTACAGTGGCAAGGAATCTTGGCAATCAACAGAGGCACTGTGGGGGCAGCCAAGTGCCTGGGTTGGATACAGCTGGGGATACAGTTATATCTGTGGTGCTGTACTGCCCTCAGGGGTCCCTGAAAGGACTGCCTCTTCTCGTGGACACTCAGGCTTCCCTCAGTCTTTATGGAGACACATGACTCCCTATGGGCCTGATTTGCTAGAGGATTTGTTTGGAGAAAAGCTTTTCAATCTATATGGCAGGTATACTTTTTTTTCTTTTGGAATGAGGCATACTAGAAGAGAATCAAGTTGGAAAGATTTTTTTTAAATATTTGTAGTTAACGAAAAATAAAGTTGATCACTGTTTTTTCTTATTTAGCTATTACATCTATAATAACTATAGAATTAATAAAGATTTTGCTAGCACTACTGTATGTTAATTATCTGAAATAAAATATAGTGTTTGTGGAACTTGCATTTTAGTGCAGTAGATAAAAAAATAATAAGTTAATAAATTAATTATTGTATTAAAAGATAATAAGTGATATAGAAAAAATTCCGTGTAACAGAACTTTACATTATTGAAGTCAGAATATAGCATTAAAAAAGATAGTCAGGGTAGAACTCATTGAAAAAAATCTAAATAATTTTAAAGACATAAATTTCCTATTTTTCAAATGTAAAACAACAGAACAGCCTTTTCTCATCCTTCCTTGCCTTAACAAACATAAGCAGAAAAGTGCACATCAGTGCTTAAAATTTTTCCTAAGAGATTTAAATGTCCTTGCAGCCAATATAGTCATGAATGACTCTAGAACCAGCAGCATGCATTTTGTTAATTCCTTTTATGAAAAAAAAAGCCTTTTTTTGCAAACTAAACAAACAAATACTATTCACTTAACAAATAGGTAGCATTCACTACTATTTGTAGATACTTTGGTCATGCTGACTCCAGTTCCTATATTCTAGAGTTCACACTCTTGTGAACTCACAAAAAAAGCAGAGTTGTGACGCTGTAGAAGGGTGGCTATTCACCAGGGGAAATGCAGTGGGGGCCAGGGAATGTGGTATGTGAGGATGAGTGGGAAGGAGATAAAGATAGGATGCTGAGGAGAATACTTGAAGAAGTACAGAGACATGAGGGACTAAGAGTGGTGACAGTGTACACTTTACTTGTGACACTGAGCATAGTCCTAGAAGAAAAAAAAATTAGGGACTCAGTTGAACATGGTAAACAGGTAGATTACACTGTGTGTAGAATAAATTTTGAGACGTTGAGTAGCCTCAAATAAATTTTAGGTGTCCACTGCAATAGCAAAGATGATAAACAAGTACACAAAGCTCTTATAATGAGGAAAAGGAAGAGATAAGGTACCAAAAGTATCTTTAGCAGAAGGAGTAACAAAGCTGATGTCCCTGCAAGAAGAAGAATGCCTGAATTTCAGGATGTGTGGAGGTCCCTGATACCTCTCCATGAAACAGGAAGAAGACACACAAGAAAAGACCTGGTGGACAGGCACAGGAAGTAACTTCAGACCTTTCAATGGAAACTGCCCTGGACTACTTAGGACTCTGGAGGAAAAGGAAAGAATTCTAGGAACACAGAAGTGAAGAATTTAATATTTAAATTTCTATGTCTTAAATCTATTCTGTCAGTGCTTATGCTGAAAAGAAGCGCTTATTTCTTCTCACCCTCATAACCACACCCTACAGCCAGGACTTTGTACGCTTTCACTCATTCAGAAATATTTATCAAGGGTCACGATGTGTCAAGCAGCGTTCAAGGCCATGTGAAGCAGCAGAAAGGACTGGAAAAGCCATTGTTACTGTCAGATTACTTTACAGAGATGAAAATCCAAGGAGCAGTAACTCCCTCAAAGCCACGTAAAGCAGCCAATAAGTGGCTGAGCCAGCACCTGAAGACAGCTCTAAGTCAAAGGTGTAGCCCTTTACTATCATCCATGCTGTCCTGGCATGGTCAGCATATTTAATATTTCAATACAACAGTGACAGATTATAAGAGCTGCTCACACTACAGAAACGAAGACACCAAGACTACAGGTGGCTCTGTAAAAGGACCATCTTCTACATTAGCTCTACTGAGATGAACAGAAGAGGCTGAGGATGGTTTTCTCACATTTGCCAGTGGTGACAAATCTATGGCACACGTGCCACAGCAAGACACAAAGCCCTATCAGCTTGCGAATTGTCAAGTCAGCAGTCAAACATCAATAGCAGTTTATTCTAACAGCAGTTAGAATACAGCAGTTATTAAATAGCTGTTTATTCTAAACTAAAACAGCAGTTATTAAATAGCTGTTTATTCTAAACTAAAACCTCAGTATTCAGGTTTAATTGCAGTGTTGCAATAAATAAGTGGATTTTGGTTTGCAGTTTGGGTACTTGGTCTCTAAAAGTTTCGCCATCATTGTTCTATGTGCATTATAATTAATATCTACATAATTACTTCTGAAGTTTTAGATAAAGAATGTTATTTTGAAGTTTTTGAAGTTATTTTTGAATTGTTATTTTTGAAGTTTTAGATCTTTGAATTGTTATTTTTGAAGTTTTAGATGAAGAATGTTATTTTTCCAGTCTCCTGTATTATAGTATGATGAATTAAACAAGAATGAAATAAAAATGTGGCATGTATTAGATTCCATAACAATAGAAAAAAATATGACATATATTAGATGTTACAAGTCCAAAGAGTTTCATGAAGGTTGAGTAAATGTCCAGATAAGCTAACAGGTATTCTTGCAGATAGTCTGCCCAAAAGAAGAATGTAGTGTTTCCTAAGTGTTCCAAATAGCTTTCTTTTGAAATATGGTTAAGGTAGTGTAGTTCTATGTTAGCAGTACAAAAGCAATTGTTTATGAAGTATTCTGAGATAGGAACAGAAATGGCACTCTGTGGCATGGTGAAAAACATAATTCTACTTACAAAGGCATAAGATGGTAAAGTAAATTGAAGTTAGGTGGAAATACAGCACTGTTTTTGTTACACAGATAACAGTTAATAATGAATAGAAAACTCATTACAGGATTGAAAAGATAAACTTTAAAACCATAATTGACCTATGAATTTTATAGTAGTTAAAATCTTATTATTGTTTTGAGGTTTATTTTTTAAACATCAAAATGCTTTAAATATTTTAAATAAATGCTTTAAATTTTTTGTGTGGCTTCCCAGATTGATAAAATAAAATAGCATGTCTTCTCAAACCTACCTATCCATAAATATGGGGGTTTTGGGTAGCATTTAAAAATACAACAAAGAAATATATAAATTAACTCCAACTTTAGGAATTCCACATATAACTATGAGGTCACTCATACCTCATGTGTACTTCTGTGGTTCATGCCAATGTGTCATGTTTTGATTCCTCCTGTATCCCACATTTCCCTTTTCACTGTATCAACAAGCAGAGGAGATTCAGGGTTGAATATGTTGATACGACCATGAGAGTCACACCCAAAATGACACACACAGGTCACTGTTTATTTGAGGTCCAAATTTCTTTAAGAGAAATGTTTACTTAAAACATTCATATATATATGCTCACATATATGGATATATACCTACACACACACACAAACATAAATAAGTTCCCCAATATTAATAAATATTGAGGCAAAATAACTGTTTCAATCACTTATATTGATTACTAGTGCTCCCTTTTTTCTCCTATTGTACATAGTATAAAACTACTTGATAATTTATACTACCAATACCACAGACTTTCATATTTAGACCAGAATATTACTTTGTCAACTGATTAGGTGGATTTCTATAGCTTAATGAAAGAGTAATCTTATAACCTTGCCCACAAATTTGGTTGTGTAGTAGAAATACCCTTATAGAGTTTAACATTTACTAATATGTGGAGTTATATAAACCACAAACAATGGGGCAAAATGTGAATATATGTTAAATTATAGAGTATTTATTTTCTGCCACAGCACAGCTTGACTATTAAGATTATTAGCTTTGCAAATTTTCCTATTGTTTCTTTTTTTCTTTTTTTTTTTTTTTTTTTTGGTACCAGGGATCAAACTCACGACCTCGCACTTGCCAGGCAGGCACTTAAGCCACTGAGTTAAATCCCCGGCCCTTCCCTATTGTTTCTTTTGTTAACATATTTTCAGTAGACGAAAGAACTCTTAAGTGAAAATACAGAAAATAATGGCATTTTTATTTATTACTGTAGCAACCCAGTCTGGCCTCAATATTAGGTATATCATTTCCCCTCTGTGAGCCTAGCTTTCTCTATCATTAACATAGGACATCTGGGAAGTAGTCCTTCACAGGAATTTCATGGAGTTGGTTCAGAGCCAAGCCCAGGAACAAGAGCATTTACTAAATAACTATCTTTCAAGTCTCAGTTGAATAGCTGACGTTGGCCTAAACCAGCATATTTTGATGTTGATCTGGTTTCTACGCTGTCTTTATAATGGATGTCAATTGAAAAAGGAACCAGGTGGTATGGTACACTTGTAATATTAGCACTCTAGGAGGCTAAGACAGGGGGATCACAAGTTCAAGCCCAGCTTGGGCAACTTAGCAAGACACTGTCTCAAAATAAAAAATAAAAAGGGCTGGAGATATAACAGGCGTGAAGGCCTTAGTTCAATCCCCAGTACAACTGACCAATCAGAAACAAAACAAAACAAAACAAAACAAACCAGTTCACAATGCTCCAAGTAAATTCATAATATTCTCCTGTACAGTTTGCAGCACAAGGAAGAAAGGCCCTGGCTGCTCATTTGCTGGCCACCGCTCAAGCTTGTGTTTACAACAAGCAGTCTCCAGGCCTAAGATGATGTCTCCCTCTGAGGCACACAGTGAGCCTGCTTACTGCTTGTTGCACCAGAGGGAGATGCCAGAAACGCAGGATTCCCACCTCGTGCACAGTGTCCATCTGCGTGGATGGGGAGGGCAAAGGGAACCGATGTAAACATGCAGATGCTCATGCTCCCTGCTGCACTGTGAGGGGGAAAGTTAATTTTCCTCCGAGTTCACTACTGGAAGTTATGAACAGTAACAGAATAATATTAGTGGCAAGTTGGGAAAAGTCAATTCCCAGGCCAGACAACATCGTATCATGGACCTTTTACCAAGATTTCCCTGAATATTTAATACTTTTAAATATCAAAGATATTCTAATAAAAATAATCAAGTACTGACACTAAAAACTAGTGAAGAAAAATTAAAAGATTAGATTGCATAAAAAATAAACCACATACATGTATGAATACTTTACAAAAACATAAATAATAGATGAGGAAAAATCATTTCAAGATAGAACAAAAATTTCTCTAAAATGTAAGACACAAACTTTGTCAACAATAATAACAATAAAAACAGCCACTGGCAAATGTGGGCAACTTAAAAAGTAGAAATGTACGTGATAAACTCATGATGCTGACATTACTTACGTAATGTTGATAGTCAAAGTAAGCAGGGATGCAAAGATTTATCAATAACAGAACAAACTTTTTGATTCATGGAGGTGGTAAATGCACAATTCTAGTAAATGTAATACATGTACATTGTTGAAAGTACTAACGATTTTTAACTGTTATATAAAAGTTTTTATACAAAATTAAACCCACTTTATTTAAACTTATACTCATTTTAAGGAATTTATCAAACACAGAAATGCAATGGAGAACATATGCACCAATGTTTTGTCATAGCTTTTTAAATATAGTAACAGGAGCTAGAAACACTCCAGTTGTCACTCTTCAAGAGGATAATGCATGAAGGACCATGAGATACAGTGTAGCTATCTCCATCATAAGTAGAATGCAGGAAGTCAGTGAGTGTGCACTTTAGAATGTCCAATGTAAATAAGTAATAGATGAGGAAAAATCTTTAGCTAAAGAAGTAAAGGAAAATGCATATAGTGATTATATATCACTTGAATTAAATCATTAAAAGCATACTTAGCCCAGAAACATTTCAAAAACCTTAAGTCCTTTTACGTTACTGTGTTTGTGTAATTATAAAAGCAAGCAAAGAGCAAGAAAACACATGTTTGCATATACTACATCACTGACACAGTACATGGGAAATTACAGGGGTTCATCTATTTTTATCCTCAGATAATCTACAGATTATAATAAGGAAGAATACTAACTTTGTAATTCAAGGTATTGCAATAGTTTTAAAAGTAAAATGCATAGCCATCAATAAAACAAAGGAAGAAACCACTGAACCAGATGATATATTCAACATCTAATATTATGTATTTCTGAGACCTCTAGTAGCAACTTACGCAAAAGCTTAAATTTTTCACCCAAAGTCACACAGCCTATTAATAGACTAAACAGTTCTGCGAACAACAGAGGGATTATCTGGACCTAAAGGAGTAAGCAGCAGTATGGGGTGTCCTTCCCCAAAGGTAGGCAGGACCACACAGGCAACACAGCTGCTGTCTGCTGGCCGTTAGCAAGCTGTAAGAACTTTGGTGAGAAGTCCAGGCAGTGAGTGATCTCTGCACAAGAGACCCTGAGACCGGTCTCCTCAGCACAGCACCCAAAAAGAACCAGTTAACTTGTGTAACATCAAGAAGGAGACCTAGAAGCAATAATTACATTGTAATAAAAACAAGGACATTCTTTTCTTAAACAGAGAAACAGAGATGACTCTTACTGGACACATATACCACTACAAAGTTAAGTGATTACAAGGCAATATTAACAGCAATATTTAAGGAAGGAAAGCCTTCTACAACAGGAACTGGACATGAACGAATTCAAAAGGAATCAAAGGAAACCATAAAGTCTTTCTACATTTCAGAAATATTACTTTACTATCCAAAAAAACAATAACCAGATTAATGGGCTGAGGATAAAGTCCAGAATATGAAAATGAAATGGCTTGCACAGACGATCTAGTGCAAGTCTGTCACCAGTAAGAAAAATATAGGTCACCAAATAAGAACATAAACCCAATGTACTATTTCAATATATAGTCAACAAAATTATTACTGAGCTATTTTATATTTTCCCATATGAAGGCTTTGAAATCTAGAGAGTTCTACACTTAAAATAGATCCTACCTGGAGCTAGCCATGGTGTTCCCAAATGCACATGGCCAGTGACTGTGGGCAATGGGAAAGCATGTGCAAAGTTGGCTGGGGTGAACTGAATGTTCACTATGGAGAACCACATTCAATATATATTCCCACCATGCTGTAGCTGGGAACACAACAGAAGACTATAGAATCATGGGTAGCAGCAAAGATACAACTACCACCTCCAATAACAGAACACAGAGATCCCCATCATTTGCATGGGGTAGTCTTCATGTGTGCTGGTGCAGACACAGTATTTCCTATAACAGAACAGGTATACTTTATGCTCCAACTCTCTATACATCGGCAGGGACATCTTTCTATCACTGAGTCACATGCGATCACCGCTTACTAGTACTGCCTCCTCAACAGACTCCTCTGGAAAGAAATCCTGCACAGCAAAGCTGGCCTGGATGTTTTCAGCTTGGGGGAGCCCTGCTGCTCAGCCAAATCCAGCCTACAGCACAGCTTCCTTATTCATGGAACCCAAGTGTTAGCTGGATTTGATGTGCATATTTACAAAGCTCCTGGCATTTGAATCCTAGCAGTGACCAACTGACACAACCTATAGGTAACGGCACAGATCAAGTGACACCCATTACCTAGTCCCCAACATTATCTAATACAGTACAGTAAAGAGAGTGCTGACTCAGTCTGTGAAGTCCACCTGTGAAGCAGGACAGCTGCACCCTTCATTATCATCCCTCTCCCCTCCAAGATGAGGAAAAAATCAAGCTCACCGAGATACAATACCTCTCCCATATCACTAGTCAAACAAATGTTCAACTAAAATAAAAAAGAAAAGAAGCATAATTGATACCAATTTATCTTTTCAAACCCTTTTCTGCAAAATTTTTTATCTGGATTATAATTAGAATATCTATTTACATTTAATGTCTAAAAAGATACTTCCAGCAAGTAAAAGAAACAGAAACCAAAGCAAAAACATAGCATATTTGACTTCCAAATTAACAAATATTGGTTAAATAATATTATTCAAGTTTGTAGAGGCAATAGTAAGAAAGAAGTCACATGTATGAGCAGTGGCAATATTAAATGTTGCAATTATTCCAAAGAAAATTGATACTTCATGCCCTTAATCTTTATTTAGTAACACAAGTATGGGTAAATTTTCCCATATAAAAATACAAATATTTATGTCCAAAAAGGTTCAGCTTGTTTTTAACAAAATAATGACAAGTTAAATCCTTAATAATGTGTCTAATAAACCAAAATATCCAAAGAGCTGAGTAATAGTTATTTTATATAATATTTAAAGTGTTCAACCACATGGAAAAATGCTGTAGTTGACTGAGATACAGAAGCACAGACAGAGCAAAAATCTGACTATATAAAACAGAAAACAAGAATTATTGGGAAATTTTTTATTGAAGTCTAAATAAAAAATTTTCATGTAAAAATCCGTATTTCAATATTTTACTAAGTACTACTCAATGTAAAAGTATCAAATTTCTCTTAAAACTTAATGGCTAACTTTTTCAGCAGACGATGGCATACATTTTCTTATACAAATTAAAAAATGCCATCAGCAGCATACCAAATCAACACACAAAAATCAATAGCATTCCTTTTCACTAATAATGATGAGCCCACAGAGAAACTAAGAAAACAACCCCATTCATAACTCTACAACAAAACCAGATACCTGGAAATCAGCCTAATGAGGGAAGTGAAACACCTTTACAACAAAAAAGTGCAGAACTTCCAACAGAGAAAATGAAGAGGAGAACAGAAAATGGAATGATACCTCTCATTTTTGGGTCATAAAAACTAATACCATGATAATAATGCAAAAAGTGATGATACATTTAATGTAATCCCTATTAAGGTATCAACAACATTGTTTACAGAGCCCAAAGAAACAATCCTAAAATTCATATGGAATCAGATGAGACCCAGAATAGTCAAAACAGTCATAAGCCAAAGAGCAAAGCTGGAGGCATCATAGTACCAGATTTCAAGTTACACTACAGAGCCGTAGTGACAAATACAATATAGTTCTGCCACTAAAGCAGATATGGAGACAAGTGGAGTAGAGCAAAAGACACAGAAACAACCCAGGCACCCACAGCCAGATCTGACTGTTGACAAAGGGCCAAAAACCTGCCTGGGAAAAGACAGCCTCTTTAACAGTGCTAGGAAAACTGGGTGTCTCTCTGTATAACTAGACTCCTATCTCTCACCTTGCACTAAAATCAAATCAAAATTATGGAGATCTAGAAACAGAAACCCTGAAACTGCAGATGATAACACGGGAAACTCTTGCGGCCACAGGAACAGGCAGAGACATTCTGAACAGAACTCCAGGTGCACAGAAAACAATATCAAGAATCAACAAATGGGATTCCATCAAATTAAAAAGCTTCAAGGCAGCAAAGGAAACAACAGGGCAAAGAGACAACCTATGGAATGGCAGAACAATTTTGCTAGGTACTCTTCTGATAGAAGACTACTATCTAGAATATATAAAGAACTCGAAAAATTGACTCAATCGAAAAACAGGAGAGGAGGGCAGAGACTAAAAATGATCAAGACGTGTTATGTGCATGCACTAATTCCCCAAACATCACTATTCCGTATTACAAACAGCAACCTATAGAAAAAGAGAGTGCCATCAGATGTCAGGGCAGGTATGTCAGAGACTCCCATCGCATTTGGTCTCCATTAGTAATAATGGTAGAATTGCTTTCTTCTGAGTAACTTTTCATAATTCTTTCAGTCTTTAATTTGTGTGTGAGTCTGTGTGTATGTACAGATGTGTTTGAAACTACATGCATTTTAGTAATGAGTATGTTTTTCAAATATAAATAATGCTCATAACATAAAGGGGGGACATGTATTTCCCCAGTGCAACAACGAAGCTCATCCCACTAGGCCATCTGTGAGTCCTGACTAGAGAGTGCAGGAGCCACCCTAGCTAGAGAGTAAAGACCTGGAGAGAGCTCAGTCATACTACTGGGTCTTAATCAGCCCAAAGGGCTCATTCGTTTCCTCGTGACAAATATATTCTATTTCCATATCATGTAGGTCATGTGTAATCTTACTAAGGAAACAAAGTTATGACTCTGGGACTTACTGAAATATAAAGATATGTTTCATTTTAAGTTTTGTTTTCATAGTAAAGTTATTTTAGAAAAAGGATGGTAAAAACAATTAAATATCCACTATGAGTAATTTTGGCTCCTTTTGCATTTAAACTAAACCAGAATGATTAAAATTCATTTGGTAAATCCACTGCCAACTGAGGCTGTTTTTCTCAGTTTGTGTCCAGATTCTGTAAGACCAGCTCTTTTAGAAAGTCCTGCTGTCACTTTTAAAACTCCTTCCAAGACAAGGTACTGCCTGAGTCAGCAGAAATCAAAGCTTAGAAGAGCTGCCTCTTGCTAAGAATGACAGCACCATTTCCCCAAAGTGGCCATCAAACAGCTAAACAGTGAGGCTGAAGCAGAAGGCTGGCCACACCCAAGGCCTGCTGGAGCCCTGGGTAATGCTCAGGAAAGTGTGGCATGGTGCCCAAGGGCCAGGAAGCAACCCTAGAGACAGGTAGGTTGGTGAATGGTGAGCAGCAGGGAACTGGCTGTAACTGTCCAACCCCTGACAAACTGAGGAGCTCTTTTCACCACTACAGAACATAAAGGGAGGATGTCCTGCCCCAGTAATGAGGATAGGAGAAGCAGAGGTTCAAGGCAACATTAAATGTGCTAGGTTAGAGAACTATCTCTTTGCACTTCAGGTAGAAAGGTCTGAGTCCTTTCAGAATGTCCTACCTGAAACTTCACATGCAGGCCAGTAGTCAGCAGCAGAAAACACTGATCATGAGGGGACTATCAAAAACAATGAAGAAAACAGAAAGAAGACAGCAGTCGAAAAGGAAATGCTTTGCTGATTCTTGACTGGGGAAAGAGGTTTTAGTAGGAACACCGACATCATCCCACAAGTCTATGACTGGCATTCAGAATCTGTTGGCTAAGCAGCAATCTCCGTATTAGTGCCTGTGCACACACAGGCATTTTCACACACCAAGAAGGGAATGTATGCTCATACACATGTGCCAACACTTCATGCCATTCTTTTCAGCCAATCCCTCTGCCACTCCTCCAGTGTCCTTTGCAGTAATCATCATCGGAACTATTTGAACGTAGACCGACTTCTTGAATTTTCCTCATTTCTTTGAAGCCTGAAGTCAGAACTTAACACTCAGTGGAAACTACACATACAGTGGCACAGTGGAGCTGGGCACAGGATGCTCATTACTCCTGTCACATCAGTCAAACTGTCCAAACACCTGAGTCAATTCATACTTCCAAAAGACTCAAACTTGAAATCATACACGTTGTCACTGATTCTGTTTCATTCAAGAAATCTCCTTCACAAATTACTTGCTCCAAAGAATAATTTACCAACACAGAGAAAATCAAAGATTCTCCTGGAAGACCCACTGTCTTTTTCTACCCAAGGGGTTCTTATTTCATTCTTACAAACATTGACAAACTCTAATAACTATGATGGTCAAAATATGCATATACATGTATAGACATATGCATATATATACATGCATCCATGTGTCAATTATAAATTATAGATCTCTCCTTGCTCTACATTTTTATTTATTTATTTTTTAGTTTTCAGAAAATTTATAAATTAAAGTTCTTTTTTTCCTGGCACAACTTGTTTTAGAATAATTTAACTGTATTGTGTTGATATCATAAGGTTCCTTGTTAAGTGCATAACCTATTAAATATTTAAAATAATGCAGTCATGTTAAGAAAATAACAAAACTTTCTTCACTATAAATGAATGATCAAAAACTTGGTCTTTTAAAAATATGAAAGAAATTTAATGTTTTTATTGAACCCAAAATACTGCTAATAATAATTTTAGTTATTACCACTCATGAAGTGCTGAGAGAAACCAAAATTTATAGATCTTTAAAGCAGATCTTAGAGAAAACTCTTCTATAGTGACAACGCTTTTGTTTGGAGTTAACTGGGGCAGAGCAACCTAAGGTGTTTCTAAAGTAAAAAATTAAAGAATTGTCCATGGTTTGCTCTTTAAAAGTTTTTAATGCACAAACATTACAAAAACAATCACTTTTTATACAAGACACTATAATCTATTCAATTTTTCCATTCCAATGAATCACAAAATCACAGTGGAGTGAAATACTCCTTAAATATTTTTAATCTGCATAAAATCAATAAACAATCATTTTAAATTAATAAACAATGTTAATCAAAACATTGTCGCTTATATAAGATAGCAGTGGTCATGTAACTGTCACGTTTTCCAACATGAAAAATGTTTAGTAGTTTGAATTTGTTAACATGGATTATTTAAGGATTTCTTCCCGTAGAACTATAGTGTTAGGGAGAGATTCACCATCTCCTTTTTGATCATCTAGACTGTGGAGAAAGTACTTCTGCCATCTCATACAACGTATATGCACTTTAATCACAGAAACACACACATCTTTTTCCTCGCTACAGGTGCTAGTAAAGTACTCTACTCATGCCCAGATAATATCTCAAATAGAACTATAAAGGCCTACACATAATATATTTGAACCACTATCTTCTCCTAGGCAAAAGCACCACTAAAGCACAAAGATTTTAATGGTTGTGTACAACAGATTTCATACGCTTACAGATCTGCAACCAACTAAATTTCTTTTGAAGAATATATTAGAAACTTCAAGGACTAGAGAAAATGGGTACAGAATATACAACTCTTATTTGAAGTTCCACAGAAAAAAACAATTACTTCTTCTAAGCCATGGGTCTTTAAATCATTATTACTTTAAATTCATCAATTTATTTCATTTTCTTGCTTGTCGTGCATTAACCCATAATGGTACAAATAACATAAATTGTTAATTAGAAAATAAGCATGAAATAAATTACAACTTCTGAGATATCCATATTGATCTTTGCTTCCCCAAAAATGTATTTTTTGTTTAAAAATTTGGCTCCCTAAGGCCTCAGAATAAACCAACATAATAACATGCAGGAAGTATGTTGCTTACCTCAATCAAGTGGGGTGTAGGGTTAAATCCACACAGGTTGCACACTTGACTCTTGCATTCCGTGCAAGTGCTGAAGTTAGGAGGACCCTGAGAACCTACGTTGAGTTCAGTTTTGCAGAGTGGACAGGCTGGTTTGGGTTTGGGGATTTTCTCCAACATGGGGGGCTGCACAGCCTTCTGAGGCTCAGCTGCAGAAACTCTGCTATCTTTGGCAGGGAGTGGCTTCTTGTCTGCCTCTGTTCTTTTCTCTGCTGGAGCTGGTTCAGCTCTGGCCTCTGCCTTCTCAGCCAACGGAGCTTTCGTTTCCTTTTTCACAGGGGCAACCTTCGCAGGTGCTGGTGGTGCCTGTCCTGTGGGTTTGCGGGGCCCTTGAGAAGCAAGTGGCTGGAGAGGGGGAGCAGCTTGTTTAGCTGGGGCTCCTGGCCCATCTTGGGAATGAGGTCCAGGCTGGCCTGCTGTGGAGATTAAATTCGATGCCTGACTGAAGATTGATGCCCCAAACCCAAAGAGCTTCCCAGTCACGGTGTCTTGAGGAGTTGTGGGCTGGGATTTTGGGGTGTCAGTGATGCTTCCGAGATTGAGACTGAAACGTCTGGACTGCTCCTGAGGCTTTGGAGGCTGCAGAGGTGTGGGGGCAATTTGGCCAGTGGGAGGGCGTGGAACAGGGGGTGTTGGTGACCCTTTTGGCATTGGCTTGGCATCTGGTTTGGGGCTCATTTTGGTTTGTGCTTTCTTGGGTTCCTCCTTCTTTTGAACAGGATCAACTTTCTTTTGGTCTCTGCTCTCTGAGCTGGGCCCAGGATGTGAGAGGATCTTTGAATCTGATGCAGGCCGAGGCATGGCTTTGGAGTCCAGTGGGGTGACTTTCTCTCCAGTTGGGGGAAAACTTTGGGAGGGCTTGGCAGACTCTGCCTTCATTGGCGGGGCTGTCTTCTCTGGAGCCTGTGGCTGGACTTGGGAGCTGGAGAGGTCAGGCTTGTCTGCTGCTGGCACGGAAGACTCGGTATCTGCAGTGGGCCTTCCTGCCCGGGGCTGCTTTGGTTTGTGGTCAGCAGCAAGGGCCTTGGCCTGCTCGGGTGGGGCGCCTGGCTTGGAGGGCTCTGCCACTGGAGCCTCCTTGGCTGGGGAGGGAGGAGGACCATGTAGGGTGGGTTGCTTCAGAAGTGGTGGGGGCTTCCTGGACTCAGGGGCCTTGGCAGCATCCTGCTTGGCTGCAGAGTCCTTCTTTGGGGAGCCCTGCAGGGCCTGTGGGGTGGGTCTGCTCACAGCTGCTGCCGGCACCACAGGGGTGGCCTTGGGTTTAGGCTGTGGTGAAGGAGGCATGGGAGCCAGCTCACCCCCTAAAGCTCTTTGCATCTGACAGTTTAAACAGAGCCACTCCTTCACCTAGAAGAAAGATAGAACCAGTCACTAAGACAATAAAGCTGAAAAACATAAAAGCCTTTGTAAATCAGCCTGCTACTATTCAGACTGCTTCTCACTATTCAAATCATAAGACACAGAACACATTATTTTTATTAATCTATACTGAAACATAAAAAGTTTATGTGAAATGTAAGTGATGAACCTTAGAGATTAAAGCACACTGCATTTTCAGAAAAACAGAAAGTAAAACTCAACATATGAATTTGTGTTTCTTCCAGCATTAGTTGTCACATTCTGATTAATCACAGAAATAGAAAACCATGTGCAGTACAATTAAAACATGAGTTTTAATTTATTAGATTCTTCTGGGGATATAGCTCAGCAGTACATCACCTGCCTGGCAAGTACAAGGTCCTGAGTTCAATTCCTGATACCAAAAAATAAGTAAATAAATGTTATTAGAGCCCATTAATCAGTTATGATATGTATTTTCTCTATTGATGGCACACAGCTTTTAGTTACACAACCCAGAGTATACTTGTCAGACTAAGGAAACACTGCTAACTTCTTAAATTAGCAGTGTCAGTTCCCCTGCCAAGCTGACATGCTCAAATGTGTGAAAACAGAAATCATCAACTCTGCTAGGTTAGAAATAGTCTATGCAAAAAAGTAAATAAAAATTATATACCCTCCAATAAATACGATTTAACAGAAAATATAGTTTCTTTAGAAATGTGAATATACTTCAAAGACTAATATAAGTAAATAATGTACATATTTGGTGATGTGTGTGAATGGTAGGTATTAGAGAGGTTGATACATACATCATATAAAAATACACAATTATAACAACTTTTCATTTTGCATCTACTGGGAAAAGATGTTGAATTTAATAGTGACTATTAGGAGATAATTTTAGAAGTACTTGTGTTTAATATTTATCTTTATTTTACGATTCTAAACAATATTCTTATCAGAGTATATTTTAAATACTACCAAAACAATTTAGAATGTCAGATTCTCGAGTACATAATGAGGAGCTTTACATGTAAGTATCTGATGATTTTGTGAGGATTCCTCCTTTCCCATCCTTCTTGCTAGTGGCCTTTTTTGTGTGTGAAGAAGTCTTTGGGTTCATCTGGCTTAGGAGAAGAGCCTGGGCCCCACTGCAGTGTGGACACTGGAGCATCATGCACAAGCAGCTGTCAGGCCTAACTCACCTCGGCACAGGTGCAGAATCAGCACACCGTCACAGCACATCTACTGTTAGAGACACATGGACACTGGAAACACACTTCATGCTGCCCTCACTTCAAAATGACATGACTTGCTGTCATTTATCTACATATCTAAATATATCTCCATTGAAACAGAGAAAGAAGACTTGGGAAAACGGGAGGTGGAATACAGATTCACTGAGAATCCCGTCTTCCTCTTAATATCCCCTCTCCAGGAAGGGACTTTACTGTCCCGTGATCTCGCCTTTCAGTGACCATGGCTTTTAAACTTTGACAAACAATACAAAAAAGATGTCGGATCCCTCCCTGCTCTCCCTTATTGCTAGAATACAGATTGAAATCATTGTCTACTGCTGTCAGAATATGAAAAGCGTTTTATCCTCTTAGGAGTTTTAGAAAGAGCTTCTTTTTATTGAATTCTACTGGCCAAATCTGTTGACTGTAGAAATGATTTTTATCTCAGCACTGAACAGTCTTATACTGAAAACAGCAGACCAGCAGAGAGACAGAGAGAAGGGGAGAGAGGGAGGGAGGGAGAGAAGGAAGGAGAAAGGGAGAGAAGGGGAGGGGGGAAAGGAACAGAGGGAGAGGCTGAGAGAGAAAGGGTGAGGAAGAGAGAGAGATGGAGAGGGAGGGGAGGGAGAGAGAGTGGGAGGGAGAGAGGGAGAGAAAGAGAGGTCTTTCCACACATAGATTTCAGGCAAAGCCCACAGCCAACTGCACACAGCTGCCTGAAAGCCCCTCTTTGTGTGGCCAGCAAGTGGTCTCTCATAGGTCACACAGGGACAGCAGGAGCAGCAAGGGTGCTGCTCCCACGTGAGGAGCCCCGTGGTCACACTGTCCACATTCCAGTTATTCCCAAGGTGGGGCCACGATGCTTGGGAAAGGCAGTTCCATTAACTGTCCTGCATTTCCAAAGCCACTTTTCCTCACCAGGATGGTATCATCTCCAAACATTTTACAAACCCACTAGAGTTGACACTAAGCACCCTCCCCTAACCCTCAAGGCCTGTCCACAGCCTCTGAAATGCAGCTACTTTCCACAGGTGGTGCTCTTACGCAGACACTCTGTGATTCTGCTACTTCCACATCTGTCCACCAGTGACTTAGCAGTCAAGGGAAGGCCTTCTTCACAGTGGTCTCTTCTGACCCATGAAGTCTAACTGATATTCTAGGCATCATAGACACAAATATTTCTGAAGTGGTTTGAATTAAATAAGTTCCTCTGCTAACTGCCAGCCCCACTGCTTCTCCAGCCTGCGCAGGGGGCATTCTCCCCACAGCGCTGCTCTGCACCTCTGGCCACTGACAACCACACTGCCCTACAATGACAAGAGGCTCCCCCCGTCACAGCGTCTGCTCACAGGGAACATCGTCCTCACCTGGACATGAGTTCTGATTTGCTTTCCTGCAAAGCTGAAGGCTCACCTCCTGTTCTGAGCAGGGGGCTACCTTCACTGCCCCCCACGCCCACCACCAGTTACACACTGTGTCTAGGTCTCCAAAAGAGTTGGTACCCTTGCTGGGCATGACAGACTGGGTCTTCATTCCACCACAGCCCTGAATGACGCTCTGAGAGGACTGTGTCCTCTATCCCTTCCTCCTACTCTACAGAAGTAAGATTAACACCCAAGGTCCAAACTGATTCTGAGAAGACAGCTTTCCAAAGTCTCATACGAAACTCCCTAGGTCCCCCTACACAGGTAGCAGCTCACCCTGACACTGCACAGCTCACCTGCAACCATGGCAACACAACGGCATGAGCAGAACAAATGGACCCAGGACAACCCATGACTGTATCTGTGAGTGCTAGGACTCCTGCTGTCAGACGCAAGCATTAATGGGCTACTGTGACTCAGCTCACTATATGAAGGTTTCCAAGTGCTCATTCATTGACTCTTCTGACTTAATGTGCTACACAAATGGAGGTAAAAGAGGTTAGAAAGTAGTCCTACTCATTCTCAGATCACCACGTATTCTAAGCTGGGTTTTCACAGCTTACTGTAGCATGCCTCCCTGATTCGCCAAATCCCCAGGATTCCATTTTGTTCAGTCTTTATTATTCCCAGACCTGGAAAATGTAATAATGCATTTTCACTAGCTAAGGCTTTTGCTGGATAATCATAAATGTCTTATTTATATCTCTCAAGAGGTACTACTTACAAGTTTAATTGTGTAAATCACAAAGATTTCAATTAATGGTGATACTTTCATAAATGTGTCAAAACTATCCATTAAAAGTGTTTCTTCGATAATAATTCAAGTTAATGAAGTTATACATCTAAGAAGTGAGCCACTAGATTTTGAAGGCCCCAAATTAAAACTTATTCCAGCTCAGAACTACTGCTAAATTGTTTAGCTTCGAAACAGAATGAAAGCTTCTCAAAACAGCAGCAGCAATAACAAAAGGAAAACAAGCAAACTTCCAACAAATACACAACGTGTGTAAGATTTATAACAGAACCTCTGATCACCTGTGTGGCAGCTCTGCTCGGAACCATGGAACATCCACAGAACAAGGTCAGGGTCTACCCTGGTTGGTGCTCGCCCTGGCCGCTGAACACATTCTCTGCACCCTGTTCTTGTACAGTAAACCTGCGGGTCCTCACGTTCCACCACCATGACTCTACTGTGCCCCCAGCCAGGACATCTCGATGGTCCTGTGCTCTTCCCGTAACTGTGGCTAGGACCCTTGCTCCACAGTGTCTCATCTCCTACTCACCTAAGTCTGCCACTTTTTCTAGTCTGAAAAATAGCCTTTAGATTCAAATATGCAGTGCTTTAAAGTATTTTCCAATATTCCTCTCTCATCTTTAGTCTTTATTTTATTTATTTATTTATTTAATTTATTTTTGTCTTTCTGAGACAGGGTCTCCCTATGCAGTTCAGGCTGGCCTTGAGCTCATTTTGTAGCTTAGAATGGTCTCAAACTTGCAACAATCCTCCTGCCTCAGCCTCTTGAGTGCTGGAATTACAGGCACGTGCCACCACATCTGACTTCATCTTTAGACTTTAAAAGGACTGATTACTTATTATTATTACCACTGTTGGATACCAAGTAAATTTGGGTATCATTTTAATAATGAATTATTAAAATGATATTTTAAAATGATATTTTGTATTTGTCATCAAGTTATCTTAAAATAATTACTGAAAGCCTTATATTATTTTGAACATCATAGAAAGATATGACTAGATAAAAGATCTAAGCAATCGATACTATAAAAGTGCATCTGAGGTATCTGATAGCAGAGCACACTTTCTGCTACAGTCTTTCCACTCAACCCCCCACAGAGGCAGCCTAGCTACTCTCAGCAGCAGCCTGGCTGCAGATGGCTTGCTGGAGCTATTATCTTTAGCTGTGCATATTAATGCATAATTTATTTGGCTACAAAATAAACACTAGCATTCCTCAAAACTGTGATAACACACTCAGCAACTCAGTGAAACCATTTTATTTAAAACATCCTGAAGTTGGATGGGTATTTTCTCTTTGAAACTGTGGGTCACAATTTTTCTGCTACACCATTCAGCAACCACAAACAAAGCTTGTGGTACATATACTACATACACATTCTTTTTTCCATAAATTGTAATAATGTAGACCAGTTGCTAGCCACAACATTTATAAATCCTTGCAACCAAGATCAAGTGATAGAAGCATGCTTTAAATGTTTGTCAGGGTGAGCTGAAACCAGGAAAACTGACACTTTCACTAATGCACAATTTACAAAATAATTATTATACATGGCCAGGAGAATATATTAACATTCCACTAAAGGTACATGAAGAAGGGCAGATAAATTAGGAAACAGAACTTACATACCTTCTACTATACATGAACATATGCATACTGCCTTTCCTATGCTGAATTCATACCTTTGTTCCGCAACTGATAAACATACACCTCAGGCTATCGTGCTATTTTGCAGCCCATGATCCAATGGCTCCAATTAGGCAGAGTTTGTATTATTTGAATAGTATTACATTGTTCCTTACTAATTAATATTGCCAAATAAACTTTAAGAGAAAAATAGGAAAATAAATCACACAGTAAAATGAATCAAAGGTCTCATAAACTTACAACAAAGAGACAAATACGAACTTAATATATAGGGTGCAAGCAATAAATCTTTATATTCAATCAGATGTTCACTGGAATTAAACCAATTACTTGCATGTTGGAAAATAAAGAGACACAGTTTTGAAAATGTATGAAATGTTAAAATACATTAAAGTTCGTGTAAGGAAGACAAAATTTCATAAAGGACTCTTAACTTCTTCCAGCTCTGCAAACAGAAATCCCTTATAACCAGTAAGTTATTTAAACATTACAATTATACACACACACATACACACACACACACACATACACACGTATACACATATTAGTGGACACATTTAAGGAAAACATGATTTTAAATTATGATTCATCAGGTTTACATTATTCACATTTTCCCACAAATTTCAGCTACATTTTTCATTATTTATTTTCTTCTGATCATTTTATAAAATCCTATGAAGGGAAAAAACACATAGACCTACTCATTAAAATTTTTTTCAACAAGTAAAATTATACAATACTAATCATGTGCTCACATAGTGAAAGGTGCCATTGGATTTCTCTTAAATAGAAACCTGAGCCTGGCATCTCTAATCCCAGCACTCTGGGAGGCTGAGGTAGGAGGATCACAAAATCAAGCCAGTCAGAGCAATTCAGTGACTTAGTGAGATCCTGTATCAAAATTTAAGAGAAAGAGGCCTGTGGGATGCAGCTCAGTCTGAATGTCCTGTATTCAATGCCCAGTACTCCCCCATCACACTCACAAACTAGAAATCTGTTGCTGAGAGTTGATGTAAGTATGCAACTGGAAATTCAAACTGATGAATAAATGATAAAAATATAGTATTTCGATAAATTGTTTACAATCAATGAAGTTTTTATTGGTGAAGAAAAAAGCAAAAAAAAAAAAAAATGATTTACTCCATTACATTCAACTGAGACCAGATCACCGAGCATGATGGTGCAGGCCTATAATCTCAGCACTCGGAAGGCTAAAGCAAGAGAATTGTTGCAAGTTTGAGACCAGTCTGGGCTACAAAGTAAGTTCAAGGCCAGGTTGAACTGCGTAGAGAAACCCTGTCTCAAAAAGACAAAAAACAACAGAAACCCCAGGTGAGACCAGATCTCATCTGCATGTACTTCTTTACTTTCCTCTTCAGTTGCTACATCATTGGCTCTCCTTCTCCACTCTGAATTCTACTCCTGATGGTGAGCAGTCCAAGTTATCACCTATGGAATCTCCCTTGCCAAGTTCTAGCTTAGTGGCCAGCCCAGAGCTGGGCACACAACTTTCCCAGAGCCCAGCACAGAAAGGACCAGTGTGAGATGCCTCCCTGGAGGGTAGGGAATGGGACTGGTTAAAGCCAGAGTTCTCCAGTCTCAATTTCTTTAAAACTAAATATCGTGAAATAAAATAAATCAAGAAATTTCCTACCAGGAACATTAATTTCCTTGTAACTTTAAGGACATAAAATTCATGCGCATGTATGTGCACCACACTTCCTGTAACTTACAAATTTAGGAAATAGAGTAATTCAAATAATACAGTTATATACAACATAAAAAATGGTAAATTCTGGATCAAAAGACCCAACTTCTATGGGATCCACTGGTAAGTAACTCTGTGATCTGGCAAAACTCACTTAAATTCTCAACCTCCGTTTTCTCTTCCACAAAAGAAGTTAACAATAACAGTAACTATCCCTACTTCTAATAATACCTAACAAAATTTTATAAAGAGTAATAGTAATAACAATGGACATCTATCATTTTAATTTCAAAACACCTCCACTTATATTGTTAAATGTGACTTTTACTTTGAGCACACTTTTACATTACAAATAATGAAATTAAACACTCAGAAAAATGAAGACAATTAACAAAATCACAGAACAAATAAGTAGGTGAGCTAGGAATTATACCCACATGATCCAGCTATAAAATAATACATCCTTTTTATGTTTCTAAAGGGTTATCTTATGACTAACTTATGAAGAAATACTGCATATTTCAAAATGCTTTAGAATTTAAATTCTGATGTTCTTAGTCTGCTTACTCCTTTCTAAAATGTGAATCCTAGTTCATTAAGTGATCATTAAACGACAATATGCATATAAATTGTGTAGTACATACTTTGAAATGCAGGGTTCAAACTACTATCTCCCATCTCCAGGTCAAAAAAACCAACCTCCTTTCTTACTAAAATAAGGAAGAAGCTAGAAACACTGTTTGCAGCAAAGTTGCTACTAAACAATGAGAAGTGTTTTTAAGCACCTGTAAGGTTTTATCAGCAAGAGTTCATGTATAAAGGAAACAGGAAACACAGATCACTTGAGACCTTGCTGCATTTGGTGCTGTTTCTTTAAGGAAAATTAGTATAAACCTCTAATAAACTCTTACATCTTTAATTCAATCCTTGAAATATTTGTAAGAGTCCATTTTTAGCTAAGACACAGAAGAGGGGAAAGTGTTAACTATGCAGTTTCTCAAGGTGATGTGAACAGTGAGTTAACCTATCCCTACACTAAACTTACTGATCCAATAAATGATCCTAATGTAGATTACTGCTTTCACAGAGGAGCACATTACCACCAAGCTACACAGATCACTGTATCAGCTGTAATAACCATGACAACAAGCTTATTAGATATTATAAAAGCCAGTGCTTCAGAAAGACACCTGAAACATCTGATCTTTTAAAAACCAAAAGTTGAACAACCTTTGGTTCTAATGACTAAATTTATAAGGAACACACACACACTCACACACATCCATATCCACAGAATATGCAGAATATAAAGGAAAATATTATACACTGGACTTTATCAAAGATTAGATATATGCTATTCATAAACATATTTAAGTAATATATATTTTAAATGTTTCCATGATTTCAATTTTATCAGAAAACTATTTAAAGAATGGTAAATTTATTTTGGTGTAATTAGGATATTCTTAATTTAACAGTATGCATAGTATCATAAGAATTATTAGTGTATGGCAAAAAAACAATTTACTATTCATAAATGTTAGTGCTTATAATCAGGTACTTCATTTTCCTTCACTGACTTCATATAAACTTGGTACAAGTTTGACACATACAAAATGAACAATAAATTGACCAAACAACATCAGAGGCATAAGTCCTCATTGTTATTTAGATCAAAAGCTCTTAAAACTTCACCACGCAGAGCACTGCTATAGTTTGGACCTGAGGTATCTCCCAAAGGACCGTGTGTTAAGGGCTGGGTCCCCAGTACGACACCATCATGAGAAGGCAGTGGGAATGAATGTGAAGACAAGACCCAGGGCCCAGTGGAAGTCCTCTGGTACTTGGGGCTGCACTGTGCAGAACAAAAGTGTCTGGTCCCTTGCGATTCTCACTCCTCAAGCAGTCTGGACTCACCAAAGACGTCTGCATGGTGCACTGCTCACCAAAGGCCCAAAACACAAGGCAGAAAGACCATGGGCAAAACCTGTCTAAGTGGGAACCCAAATATGACTCTTCTCTTTCTAAGCCAACTACCTCAGGTATTTGTTACAGTAACAGAAGACTAACATAAATGCCAAGAATGAAGAGAAACAATCCTTAACCTTCCCTTCACATCATATACTGTGTAAGCAATCATTTGACAAACTGGGACTTTTAGATTACCCCAGTGACAATTATGGTTATAACATGAATTTACAAGTTAAAAACTAAGTATAAAAAGATATGACAACAGAAATAAAAGTTGTCTTTTCTTCTCTACCCCAAGACTTGAACTCCAGAATCAATCAGACTAACTTTTTTAGCTTTAGTTTTTGTTGGGGTTGCCTGCCATTATAAGTTAAAATAATGTTTAGGTTTTCTTTTTGGTCTGTAAATTTAAAATATTACAAGTTCCATCTTACTACAGAACTTGTTGTCAAAAGCCGAGCTTATCAACTATTTTTAAGAGTAGGAATAGTTCCACATGGTGGGGATTTCATAAATGAGCATCCCTTCACCTCCACATCTTAGACAGGAAGGTACGGGGAACCTCAGAATGGTACAAGTCCTGGGTGTATTCCTGCTGTGTTCTTCCTAACCATGATCCTTCCTTGAGTCTCATACCAGGTCACCAACTAGACCTTACATCACTATTAAAAATTCTGGAGTCCCAAGTTCTCCAACAAGCACAAGACACAATTTCCCCGTAAGTGCGGAAAGCCCCACCATTGGCTCCCATCCCCTCATGGTACGTACTTCACCTCTCCTGTACCTCGCTTTTCTCCACATTTACTGCCATTCATCACACAGTATGCTGCATTTACTTGTCATCCTTACTAGAGTATCCATGACATAAGAGAAAGCTTTGTGCCTCCTGTGTTATCTCCTATGTCCCCAGCATCAAGAACATGCCTAAACCTAGTGGGTGCAAAGAAAGTAGCTGAATGCTTTTTTGTCATTACTGTTGTTTAGCTCTATACCTGGAAGAAAATTCTAGGCCTGTATTTTCCAAGCCTGTATTTCCTGGTCTTCAACCAGGTCCATTTGTAGCCAAAACAGGCCACAGAGATTAGAATGTTTTCATTATCAATGAGATAACCTCTTTAACTCTTTCTCGGGAATATTGAGTTTTTATGTTACTTATGTGTCCTGAACGAATTTTTACAAAGTTTGGTTTATTTGTTTAGCTCATCTGCACCCTCCCTGTGGTGCCACTGCTAAAACGCCCAGTTGGGTTTCTGAGCCCCCTTGTCTGCAGTGAACATCCCCATTATTTAGTGTGAGTAACTGACAGAAGTGCTTTTGCACAGGCAGTTCAGTTTCCACCATCCCTCTCCTCAGCATGAGGGAAAACAGGATGCAGAGGACCAGGGTCTGCAGACAGGAACCCTGTGCATCTGATTCCTGGCTGAGTCTTTACTTTTCTCCCCTGTGACACTCTCACAGAGGAGAGCTTTAGAAGCCCCTAGTCTAGGCTTCTGTTCAAGGTCTAGTCTTCTTATAAGGGCCCTCTCTTGGACAGCTCACTCTTTCATCTGGAGAACAATCTCTGGCTTCAAAAGGAAAAAAATAGATCCTTTCCCATCAATAATAACATATTTATTTATAACCCTTACTAGGATATATGCCCTCCCCAGTAGAGATTACAAGAGTTCAATTGTCTTATTTTTCTTACTGTACATTTTTAATTTATGCTTTGATTACTGAAAGAAACACTCCTACTTTGCTATCTGCTGACCCCAAGTTTTAGGCTTTCTGAGGCGTCCTCAGGGGTTTTCAGCTCTCTCCCAACTCCTTCTCATGGCCTATTTTCTTCCTATCTCCTAGGAATCTGCAGCACATTGACTTATGTTGCCAGTGCTTTTTTCACAGTTTCTGGAACTACCACATTTCAGTCTTTTAAAAGGTAGACACTTGAGGGCTGAGGATTTAGCTCAGCAGCGTAAGCACCTGCTTTGCAAGGGTAAGGTCATGAGTTTGATCCCCGGTACCCCCCCCCCAAAAAAAAGAGACACTTGAGAAAGAGACCACAGAAATTGTGCTGTCAGTCTTCCTTTTGAAGAGCAATTGTGTTGCAGTCTCTCCTTAAATTTGAGGTAACAAAAATATAGATAGACAGAGACAGAGACAGAGATAGAGATACATACACATCTGTGCTAAAACCAGAAATACAGTGAGGAAAGATTAACCTCTTTCCTAAAAGTGCTTTCGGTCACTCAAGCATGTAGGATGTGTGACAGGCTTGCTTCCTCAAAGCTTCAGCCTCTGGACACCTGGCACAGCTCTACCCTTCTCTCACCAGCTCCTCCTAACTCACCTCCCAAACACACTCACACAGTTTCTCTGAGGAGACTCAGGAGTACAGTAAGATCATTACCCAGACAGGTGGCCAGGGGGGCCATTTCAACCAACCAAAGGATTTCAGTCACTTAGGGTTTATCTTTCTGATCAATAAAGGTTTATATGCAAGACTAGAGCTTTTCCTCCCTGAAGATGGTAGTCGTGGTTTTTAACAAAATGTCTAGCTTCAGCAAAGAAACTAATGAATATAACATGAATAAAAATATTCAGGGCTGGGGATTTAGCTCAGCGGCATAAACGCCTGCCTTGCAAGCGTGCAGTCGAGTTGGATCCCCGGTACCAAAAAAAAAAAAAAAAAAAAAAAAATCTAAAAAAATCCCACCATCATTTTAACATTAACATTTGGTTTATCATTAACAATCTAAAAAGTGGGGCTGGGGGTTTAGCTCAGCGGTGTAAGTCCCTGCTTGGCAAGCACGAGGTCGTGAGTTCAATCCCGGGCACAAAAAAAAAAAAAAAAAAAAAAAAAAAAAATTTGGGCTGGGGATTTAGCTCAGTGGCTTAAGCGCCTGCCTGGCAAGCATAAGGTCGTGAGTTCGATCCCTGGTACCAAAAAAAAAAAATCTAAAAAGTGACAGGCTATTTCAGAAGAGTTGGGAAAATTTTCAAAGGTTAGGGACAAGACTTTTAACCTGTCCATAAATCTAGCTTGCCTGAGGCTACACACCAGAGCAAAGTAGATCAAAGAAAATAACAATACATATGCTTTGTCACTAATTGGAGAGAAAATGTTTGGTTTCTGTGTCAGAAAGCAAGCCCAAAGACAGGACTTGTAGGGGGTAATTTCATTAATGGATCAGCAGGAAGAGCTGCAGCGACTTCTCTGGGCATCAGAAGTCTAGGCTTGGAGCCAGTGGATTCGAGGATTTATGTGAAACACCACTCATCCCAACAGCCTCCAGGGATGGCAGGCATTTTCAAGGTTGTCCACTCCACACAGCCAAGCATCTGTGTGTGGCTACGGTAGGGCAGGTTCACAAACTGAAAATCAAAGGAAGAAATATGACCCTAAAATGTGCAGCTAAGTGCAGTCCTTCTTCCCCAGAGCTGATAGCCACATAAAGAGCCATGACAGCCACAAGAAATAGTCATAAAACTCTTCTAGTCTTTGCAGTACATAAGACCAGATTCTATTTTACTCTCAAGCTGCGGAAGTAATAATGCAGTACCTGCACATAAATATCAAACTCAAAAATAATCAATTCATGTCAACTGAAGTATCAAAGACTGCCTTGTCTCTGTCCCTATCTGCATGGAAAATCTTTGTTTACTCAGTCTGGATATTTAAAGGAAATCTGGAAGATGCAGAGAGATCACTTTTTCATGGAATGTGTGCCAGTTTAGAAACAGTAGTCACCCCCACAACCTCAGCTATGTCATACCTGACCTGCAGGATTAGAAGCTTTTAGCTGCTATCCAGTTCTAACTTCCCAATTCTGATCTTGCAATTCAGGAGTCTGAGGAATTGGCATTTGGTGGAAAAGATTTGGGAAGATGCCTTTCTAGAGTTCAGTATTAAAATTTTTTATTACATTTTTTCTTTATAGGAAAACATAAATGAATGTTAAAGTGAAGTTAATAATATTACAGACCAAAAGGCCTTAGACTGCTCCCTTGGAGCCCGATAACTATGATAGCATATCTGTATAAAAGACAATCTATAAGAAAATTTGAAAAGTCAAATCTACTTCAAACATTATCTGTGCTGCACCATATTGCAATTTCAAAAGCACTTCACATATTTAAAACTTCTTTCTCATACAGATTTTTCCTAATCCTCCTAACAAGGTAATCTGTTGGAGAACTTGTTATCATACTTTTGTATTTCAAATGGTGTATCCACTGTAAAAGGCATGCACGCACCATGCAGTCTGGTCAGGATCACCAAGGAAAGCCTCCCTTCGCTCAGCGAGCCAGCCCTCCTCAGCCTCCACTCTACACCCTCCTCCAGCCACCTCACCAGGCTCTGTCGAGTGCTGTGTCCCCACATTCCTGCTCACACACTTCCACTTTCATGAAAACAGTTCCAGTTCCCCTCCAACTGCATCTGCTTCTTCCTTTGACCTCAGCACTGTATTGCTTTTCTCACAGGAATACAGATTCAGGACCAGAAATCTGGTTTGGGTTCCCCATAGTAATTATCTCTCTAGGTGAACCAACAACTAAAGTAACCATAGCAACAGTGGAACACCAGTTTCCTTATTGGCATAATAAAAAATATAATATTCCAATACAACTATCAAGTTTAATTTAGATATAAAAAAAATATTGAAAACCCTGTCTACACAAGCCTGTCTGTCTCTCTCTCCACACACACCTCTTCTCTTATGTATAACTTTTATTTCTCTATATCTAACCAGTATTTGGTTCCGTCATAGCAGTTAATCCATCACAAATAGGCATTCAACACAAATTTAGAAAATAAATGATCAAATGTATGACTATGCTAATTCAGGTATGTTCTATAAAGTAGAAATCGCAACACCACCTACTAAATAAGCAAGGCAAAAATATGATTTCCAACCCATCTCCAATGTCTCCCTACCCATCATTTATACTAGGCTAGATGTGTTCCTGACCCTCCCAATACACCTGCACCTTTCTGTAGCAAGGTACTAGGCCAAATCATCACCCTCTTCATCTATTGAAAGGGCACTTGGCCCTCACACACCCAGCTCGAATGCAACTTTTACCAAGATTTCCTTAATCTTACTGGAAACAAGTGCTTCTTACTCTGAACATTTGCTCCTGGCTCTCACAGCTCTTCTCATCTGAGAACATAATAATTCCCTCGTGATGCATTATCTAATCGAGCACATCATAATCATGTTAAAATCAACATTTATGTTTTAGTTCTATTTGTACCCTGCCAAACATGTAATAGAATATCTACCATACTACACACATTCAAATATGTGCCTTCCAAATAGTGGGTATGCAAACAATATATAGTGGTTTCAATTCCAACTGTATATTTCTGCCTAGTAAATTGGCACCATGTTAAACATGACAAATCCAAGTATTCAATGAGATTATCATGTGTCATTTGAACACATTATACTTCATATTCCTATCAGGACAGGATACCACAGGCAGCAACATATATTTACCAAAATTTAAAATCTATACATATATAAACAAATTACTTATAATCTAATTCCCTCTATAGCTTGAATATAACGTATTAATTAAAATTTTATCAGAATTGAATGGCTTATTTAAAAAGTTAAAGCACAGAATATTACTTCTGGTTGAAAGACTATTGATTTTAGGAAAAAACTAAAGACTGACAAAGTTTAAGCCAAGATCATTTGTATTTTTAACTATATTTAGTATCTAACTTGAGTTATCAGTAGTCATTATTGCTCATCTTCTACATTTGTATATAACAAGAGTACACAACCTCACTGCCCCAGGACATTTCCCCCACATATGCTTCATCACCTGCTGTCAGTTACTTCCTAGGCTGTCCAGAGACATCACGCACTGATGGCCCACAGAACAGCTGTCCTCCAGATGGACAACTGTGCCTTCGCCAAGTGGGGCTATCAGATCCCTTTTCAAGATGAACTCACACTCCTTTACAGCCTACTCCTCTTCATCCTCACTTACTGATGGCACTATCTTAGCTTCGGTGCCAGTTAACCCCAGAGAATTTCCTGGATTTTCTGCTGTTTTGTGGGGGTCTTTGGTCCCCTTGATTTAGAATGCACCCAAACCTCTATCCGTTCAAACACTACTTTATTCTAGGCCTGTGAGTACTGAGTTAATATTAACTGACTGAGAATTACCTTTCTATCTTCAACTTCAGTAAATGGCCCTGTCCTGGCCCAGGTCACTGCTGGTCCCACCAGGCATTGGGTGATCTTCTGAGAAGACCCTAGCAATGCTGAGCCTGCTCTAAGGGCTTCTCTTTGGGGCTGATCATGCTGCTGCCCATGGCTCTCAACTAATGAGGGACACTTGCCCTCCGAGCGTATTAGAATCACTTACTAAGAAGGGCAGACACAAACTGAAAAAGTCCCCATTTTATATTAACACTGTATTTCCCTGCTATTTTCCTAACACAAATGTAATCTAGCTAAGAATACCAAAATTTAATAGGTAGCAGCATCAACTTCAAAGTTAAAGAAATATCACTGTACACTAAATAATAACATAGACTTTACACAGCGAATTGAGTAGGCGCTCAGCATCTTTCAGTCAACTCGTGCTTGTTCTTAGTGCCAAACTATGGCAATATTTTGGGTTTATCACTGAAGAAAATATAAAATATCAATTTACAATTGACAAGAGAAGAAAAGGAAGGAAAGAGGGAGGGAAGAAAGGAAGGAGGGAGGAAGGGAGGGTGGAGAGGAGAAGGAAGCAGAGAAAGACAAGCCCATCCTATCAGTAACAAATTGAGTACCACATATGCAAGGTGGACAGGAGCCCTAAGATGTGGGTAAATGCACTCACCTCGGTTAAATGAGGGTTGGGATTAAAACCACAGAGGCTACAGACAGTGGTTTGACACTCAGTGCATGTGTTAAAATTGGCCTTTTCTGGAACATGCAACAGAAGTTCAGTGGTGTTGCAAAGAGGACAGATGGCTTTAGAGGAGTCTTGTACTGGAATCTGAGTTACAGATGGAGAAGCTGGTGGTAGCTGTGAAGGTTTCCCAGTTACTGGTTTTGAAGGTTGCTGAGCTAAGGGTTTTGCTGCGCCTGGCTGCTGAGCTAGGGGCTTTGCTAGGCCAGGCTGTTGAGCTGAGGGTTTCCCTGGACCAGGCTGCTGAGCTTGGGACTTTGCCGGGCTGGGCTGCTGAGCTTGGGGTTTTGCTGAGCCTGGCTGCTGAGCTGGAGGCTTTGTAGGCCCAGGTGTCTTAGCTGGAGACTGGGGTACAGGCTGTTGGGCAGTAGGTTTTGGGGTTCCCGGCTGCTGTGCTGGGGACTTCACTGTCCCTGGCTGTGGTCCTAGGGCCTTTGCTTGCCCTGGTTGCTGGACTGCAGGCTTTGCAGGCCCAGGTTGCAGTTTTCCAGGTCCAGGCTGCTGGGCTGGAGGTTTCCCAGGACCCACCTGCTGCAGGGGTGGTTTGGACAGGCTCTGCTGTGAGGGTTTAACAGTCTCTCCCTGTCCTGCGTCTGGCTGCTTTGCCGGAGGCCTGCCTGCGTCACGCTGAAGCGGCAACTTCACTGGGTCTGTCTGAGGCGGTGGCACAGGACCCTGAACTGGCTTTCCTGTTGCAGGAGGCTGTGATTTACCTTTTTCAGCTTGCTGAGAAGGTACAGGTTTGGGAGAGCCCTCTTGCTGAATGGGGTCCTTGGCAGGTCGTTGCTGCTTAGGAACTGGTTTGGGTGACTGCTGTGATGGAGGTTTTGTGACTTCGAGTTTTCCTTGGTCTTTCTGAGCTATTCTTTGTTTCTTGGTGGTTTCTTCCTGGGATGCCTCAGAGTCTGATATCAAATCAAAGGGGTTGAATTTATTTACAACAGAAGAGACAGCATTTAAAGGATTAACCTCTGAGAGGAAACCAGGCATCATACCGGACTTGTGCTCTTCCTTTAAATCAGTTCTGGACTTTGATTCTTTCAAACTAATAGTGGAAGGGCTCCTTCCAGGCAATTTCTGCTCCAACCTAAAAGTGTCTGTGGTTCTGCTCTTACTAAGACCAGGTTGAACTTGACGCCCAGGGTCTGGAGGTTTGCCAGGTTGCTTTGTAGGGTGACTACTATCCAATTCTTGCTTCCTGAAAGAGTTGGAAAAAAAATAAGTGAAAAGGTGGAAATTCAAATCAAATATAAAATGGAATTGCTTTCGTACATTCTCAAAATTATGTGTATAAGTATGAGTAGAAGCAACTTTATAGCACCCTGTCAGGAAACTTTTACTGTCTTTGTTATTTTTTTATAGAGGAAGAAATTTTGAACAAAGAGGTGAAGAAAAGAAAAACAAAATACAGTGGTACCTCAGTTTACAAATACTTTTATTTGCAAACAATTTGGTTTGCAAACAAAAGCACTTGGCAAAATTTTGTTTTTGCCTGCAAACTCTACTTCAACTGATAAACAAACTATGACTGTGGCCATCTTTCCTACACAGACACACACGTGGTCAACTTTTCCAAAATCATGGAGCAAATGAAGTTGTGAGCCGAGTTACGACTTTACTTATCATGGATGGTAAAATTAAAATACATAGAGTCTTAGAATAAAAATAATTTACATATGCTTAATAGAATCTCATATTTAAAACCTAAATACAGGTTTAACTTAAAACCTCAATAAATCATTGCAATGCCATATTTCAGTACCTATATGGTCACCAAGTGTACTTTTTAAAATTAAAATTATGGTTAGCAAAAGTCTCCTAAACACTGAAAGCACTGCAAAGTAAAAATACTTGTTTTAAAGTGTAAGAGATTACTGCAATTTTTTACTTGATTTAGAGAAGTTACATAGACTACATAAGGCACACAATTCAGCATGAATGTGATAACGGAGGTGAAACAGTGCTTTTCCAGCAAAAATCTACTCAGGTCTGCTCTATCCTATCTAGGATACCCATCAAATACTATCTTTATTAAACTTCACAGAATAAGGATTGCTACTTTCATTACTTTGACACTCTCAAGAATCTTTCTTGTACACGTCTAATGTTTTTTACTTTTTCCTAGCAGCCAATTTTTAACCTAAAATTTCAACCCAAAATTAATGATACATGTTCGGTGTATCCTGAGATACAGCCTGATATCCAGACAGTAACACGCCAGTAGTGGGCTCCCCTTGTAGAGAGCATAGTGGCCGTCTTCAGATGAGGAAAATACACTCCTTACTCAGTACCCTTACTCCTTACTCAGTGTGTGCAACACCACTTCTTGTTGCCAATTACACATCAGTGATAATTTTATTTTTGTTGATGTTGACACAAAGCAGTGACAGTGATTTTCAAGATTTCTTTTAATTCAAAGACGAATATTCGAGATAGTCTTTTTAAAAAATAACTTCAGAAATGTGATCAATTTTAGATGACTATGGCTACATAATTAAAATAGGTATTTCTTATGCTATCCAAATATTTAGCCAAAAGTCATAGTAAGTGCATTAATTTTTAAAATAAGGTATTCTTTACCAATAAACTTACAACTAAATAATATTCCACATTGTCATTATGTAATCAGATACATATTTTGTTTGACACATCTCACTTTTTAATTTGGGAAAAGATGCTTATCTTAAATGAAAATAGAACAGAGAAAGCATGGCACACAAAAAATGAAATGATCATAATAATAAACTTCCACAGGTATTAATTCTATCTGTCAAAATTTACTTGCTAATAGGCTGGAATACATTTGTATTTTTGTACCTTTCTTTCATTTTTTTTTCCTGGTACTGGGCATTGAACTCACACCCTTGCGCTTGCCAGGCAGACACTTAGGCTACTGACCTAAACCCTCAGCCCTGTACCTTTCAATAATACTATATTTTTCAGTACTTCTCTAATGATGTAGAAATTTGAATAAGATCAAGTTATAAAACAACAGAAAGGAGAGAAGCAATACACTTACAAAAAGCAAAGACTCAGGATAAAAGAAAATAATGTATAAATGTAGTATATGAACAAAGTGATGTTTTTATTAAAAATGAATTAATAGTGCTGGTGAGGTAGTTTAGTAGTACAATGCTTGCCTAGTAAGTGAGACTCAAAGTTCTATGACACAGCAAAGCCCCCCTCAAAAAAGAAGTAGATTATTAGTTGGGTCAATTTCCTCTAGGAAAAGGATTACTAAACATAAACATTTTGGTGTGTCTCTGAAATCTTCACTTAAACAGGGAACTAAAATTATTTATCTAGCTAATTCTAATAGTTCTATAATACAGTACCTGTTTTTAAGAAAATAATTACATATTTCCATGTGTGGTAAAAATCATTTTGAATACTTCCTTATAGGGAATTCCTATGTGCTGTCTTTTCATATGAAGAAAGAAGAAAATAAAATAGAATAAAAAGATTATTTTCAAAGAGGTTCACTATTCAGATTTTTACATTATTCTAGAGATTTTTTTCATTCATGGAAGGGATTTAGAAGTGACTATCTTATAAGTAATTATGCAGGCAATTTACTGAATTAGTTCCTTATGCAGGATCCTATAAACCTGTCTTTAAATGTAATACAAAAAATATATTTCTGAATTTACCAAATTATTATCTTATAAAATATTATCAAACTTATTTTAATTGTAACATTTCATTTATATTCTTATAACATTATTTCATTTATTCCAACACATATGCAAAACAAAAAAATGAACTTCATGAATGCTAAATATCCATGATATTAGCAAATACCAAAACTGAAAGCAGGTGGTCAGGGATTTAGCTCAGTGGCATAAGCGTCTGCCTGGCAACTGCGAGGTTGTGAGTTCAAGCCCTGGTACCAAAAAACAAAAAACAAAACACTTGAAAGCAAGATGCTTGCACCACAACTTATAACTGTGTATACTTCCCATAAATATTGAGTTATACTGTGCTACAGAATCACCCTATCAGCTAAGACCTATATAGCCATTAAGGCTGACCCACAATTCAAATATAATGATATAAATAAAGTAAACACTAAGATCTGACCATGGGATATAGAAAATAAGCCATTAAGAGATGGTATCAGCTTAATGTAAAGGTGCTTTTTTAACTGCCTCTCTGCTTATGGTGAATCTTGTTTGGTGTAACAGTTGCTCTGTAAAAAGAAACTAATAATACATAATCTGTGCCTTATACACAGGACTGTGAACTCCTAGAGAGAGAACACATTTAGCTCACCTTTTTGCTACTAGAACCAAGCCTGGCAACTAGTACGTGAGCATTAATGTTTGATGAATTAGTGAATAAACGGATGGTTAACAAGGAGCAAACCCATGAATGAACACTTCAGGTTTTTGTTTTACTCCAATATTTATTGGATCCCTTTCCCTTCAGTTTCTTCTAAAGACCTTCTAATATCTGCATGGATACATTCCATATTCATTTAAGAATGGAGGCTTAGCTCGTTGCTCTGGGGAAAAAAGCAGTTGTGCAGGTGGCTGCTCAGTGGGGGAGTCCCAAGGGGCATGACAGGAAATAGCCAATTTTGCCAGGTTCCAACTCAACTATTCTACCAGCAAAGTTTTCCAGTAAGCATTTCTCACATGACACATCTCTAGCTGTAAACAGAATGAACAGAAGCAACAAAACTGCTCTTCCCTGGGTCTATAGTGAATGGGTAATCCAAGAGCACTTCATTTGTAGCACATCTTTGAGCCATTCATGCTTCATACTATCACCCTATCTTAGTTCCGCTTCCCCAGCTTAGAACTGTTCTTCATAAATCAGCAGAAAAAAAATTCAGCTAAAATGAGGTCAACATATAAGTAAATACAGGAATGTAAAAGTCACTGGAATTATAAAATATGACACTGTGAGAGTGCCGAGTCATGTGAAATTCTATGATACTAGAAATATAAGCAACCTTAGGAGGATCTACTCATTTTCATATTGTAGACAACACCAGAACTTATAACAGACTTATTCAAAGTCATAAAGCTACTTAGTCACAGAAACCTGACAATCTGGCTCCTACTAGGGTTATACACATCGGTATTTCTCCCCCATTGCAAGGACTTACCCATATATAAAGGAATAGAAATGTATCAAAATAATTCATAGTAACATGCACTTCAATTTACAACTTGTCTGTAGCCAACGCATTATCTCCCACTGCTCCTACCATTCTTTGTATGGTTTCTTTAAATTTAAAATCCAACAAACATTTTACTGCCAATTTTTAATTCTCACAAATTTTAAGACAGGTATGCTTAGCCTTATTTGGTTGGAGAAGTATGTGGAAATTGCTATGAGTCAGTTAAAATCAATAGGATAAGAATGCAGGTCTTCAAGCCTACAATCTTAATTTCTTAAACACTGAAGGTAAATCCCACCATGTCAAATTAGTGCTTGCTAAGCACTCAAAAATTCAAATACACACACACACACACACACACACACACATATGTATATATACACATTTATGTATAAAAGAACATTGTTCTGAAAGTCTAAAGAATGGACCAAGTGTTTCCCTAATTATGATGCATAGGGATAACTGTCCAAAATATATGTACCTTTCATAACAATGTCAGTAAAATACAAGCATGTTGCAAAACTCAGACCTACTTTTATTTGAGTATAAGAAGGATGTCTTTACTAAAAGCTATTTAAAACTCAGATTAGATATTAATAATAACTGCATCATAAAATTATTAATGTGAGCTTTAAAGTACACATCATCTTATCTATTTTTAAAAGTATACTAACTGATGCCATATAAAGTCAAAATTTTATGTGCTGAAATAGTATTTTTCACCCAGCCTCTGAACAAAAGAAAAGTTAGCACACTTTTCTCAGTATTCGCAACCAGCATGTTACACCTGTTGCATGTGCCTTTTGGAAAAATTATCTAAAATCTGGCATGCATTTCTTAAAGGGTAATAAAAATACTAGAGCTTGTTATTATCCTATGAAAATAAGTGGACATTACAATTTTTCCATGTCGTTTTCATCAAATAGAGAAAAACAGTACATACATATTATCATAAACCATTATCTTTAGTAACAGGTAAGAAACATATTAAAGGAACAGTCCAATATATTAACAGCTTTAAAAATCATCATATTTAATATAATGGGGCTATGTTTCTCTAATGGGGTATTTTAAGATTAATAGCACTTTTATTGACAAATATTCGACATCTAAGATATATGTAAACATTATCACCAATCTTAAAATTTTTAATTTGTTCTATATAAAAACATTATCACCAATCTTAAATTTTTTAATTTGTTCTATATTCAGTCCTGTATTATATTTCATTATTTAATTTTGACAGTGATAAAATGTCTTTATTTTATGAAATAACGGACTCTACATCTTTTTGACCACATGGTTCCTATTTCCAATGCCTCAAATGGAAACTGTAGATTTCCCCTCCACTGTCTTAAAGAAGTGGTTTCATACCGTGGAGAAAGGCTGCTCTCTGCTAAGGGATGAAACTTAAAGGGCTTACTTCGGATGTGAAGGGCAGGGCACACACAGTGATGACCGCCTCTCAGTGCTTCATCAGGAGAACGCTCATTTATCGGGATGGAAGGGGATGGAAAGTTAGGGAGGGGGATGCGTGCATACATATCACAAATTAGCTCTCAGGACTGCCTTGCAAAGTGTCGTGTATGTTTGTGTTTAGAGATGTGTACTGAATACTAATTCTTAGGTAATGCAAATCAGTATATTCTTCAAAATCTAAAGTCACTTTTGCATTAAGAAAAAAAGAGCAGTGGTTTACAAAGCAGCACGTCCACTCCAGGGACAGCGCCCGCTGGCTGTGACCCAGCCGTCCGCTTCCCGCCTGCACACTTGGGGGCTCGGCTCGCAGAGACACGCTGCACCGCCTTTTCACGCACACCCAGCCCGGCCGGGGTGACCAGGGTGGGCGCGGTGGCCAGGGTGACAGGGGAGTCCAGAGTGGGTAGGGTGGCCGGGGTGACCAAGGTGGGAAGGGCAGGCAGGGTGGTCGTGGTGTCCAGGGTGACAGGGGTGGCCAAGGTGGGCAGGGCGTCCGAGCCCGTCGTCGTGGGGCGCGGACACGCAGCACCCGGCCAGGGGACCCCGCCCCTGCCCTCCGCCCTCCGCCCTCCGCCCCGCACCCCGCGCCCCGCGCCCCCCGCTCCCTGCCTGTGCGGCGACGGCGGCTCCGCGGAGCCCGGCGGCAGCGCCTGCGCCCGCGACAGCACGGCGGCGATCTGGCTCCGCTCCTCGGCGCTCAGCCGGCTCAGGTCCGCGTCCACGCCGGCCGGGACCTCGCCCTCCAGGCTCGCCTCGTTGCCCATGGCTCCTCCGCGGGGTGCGCTCGGCGCTGGGCCCGAGCGCCGCCTCAGTGCTGCTCGGCCGGCGCCGCCTCCATGTTGGACAGCGCCCGCCTCAAGGCGCCGCGCGACGCCGCCTCAGCACCCCAGCCGGCGACAGCAGCTCTGACAGAGAAACGCCGCCGCGCCCCGCCCCCCGCCGACTCGCGCTGCGCGTGCGCATACCGGAACAGGTGATGTCCGCGCCCCGCCTCCCGTCAGCCTTCGCGTTGCGCGTGCGCCTCGGAACAGGTGCTGCCCGCGCCCCGCCTCCCGTCGGCCCTCGCGCTGCGCTTGCGCCTCGGAACAGGTGATGCTCTGGCCCCTTATCCTTCGCCGGCCCCCACGTTGCGCCTGCGCGTCTCGAACAGGTGCTGTCCGCGTCCCACGCCCTTCTCGCGCCCCACGCCCTTCCTTCTCGCCTAGCGCAGCTCAGCATCTTCTCCGTGCTCAGTGCGGATTTAAAGGAGCCGGCGCGGACCGCGGTTCAGGTCACCGCAACTCCACTTTAGCTTACAGAATTGGAGGGGAACGGGGAGGCTTAGAAAATGAGGGGCGATTCAGCCTCGGCGCCTAGGACGGATAGTTTATTTCTGGGTGCTTCTTTTTCTTTAGAGTTGGAGGTTAAGAAATCTCAGGAAGGGGCTCGGATAACTGAAAAAAGAGAAAGACCCACACACCTTGGGGCATGCTTCCCGAAAGAAGCTAAATGTGGCTCTTGGCATTAGCACTCCACCAGACCAGTTCGCTGGATAAGATTGTACTTAGCATGCGCCCGCATCCCTGCGCCAGAGGGTCTGGGGCTGGTGGGCCTTGTTGTTACCTAAATAGACTCACCCAGGAGGACCTAGGCTCCGGAACCACAGGAAATCCACTTTGTAACAAGACCTCAAGTGCTTTGAAGACGTGATTTCATTCCCATCCTTTATGCTATTCGCCCCTCTGCACCTGCCCGGCTTCCCCAAGTGCAGGGCTACTCTTTGTTTTAGGGCTATTGGAGCTCAGCACTGGATCTGTAACCCCAATTTTACTTGCTCGTTTTCCGTGGATTTAATGTTGACATTAAGGCATCTTGAAAGCTAATAATTGGATGCAAATAAACAAATGAATAAGTTGTTCAGAAAGTAAGTTTCTGAGTTTTTGCAATAAGCATTATATATTAGATCTTGTGTCTTCCACTTGTTTTAAAACTTGAAAGTAGCAGGTGAAACAATTCGTGGCTACATTTTCTGCTTTTAAAGATGGCTACTCATCAGACAAAATTGCTTCAAAAACTACAAGCCTTGAATAAACTCCGATTCTCTGATGCCATAAGGAGATATGATTTCCAAAGATGTTATTCGTGGCAATAAGAGTCTCACTTCATACAAATAAGTCAAGGTTAGGCAACCTGACATTCTATTGGTCACATTTGGAAGTAAATAAAATGTGCTGTGATTCAAAGGACACAATCAGGTACACCATCGTGAATCGTAATCCGAATATGTCCTTGTCCATGGTCTAGGCACTTGGGGAATCAGTAATATTCACCAGTGGATGTGAAGAAAAACATACAGTGTGTAGGTTTTGTGTGTATCCACCTTCTCAAACAAAAAAGTTTCAAAAATTGATGAATACCGTTTCATACTGTATCCTTTGTACAGGATTAAGCTGAAAAAACATTGTTAATTCCATGTTATCTTCCACTGTAGATGGAAAGGAGCTAAGAAAGTAATAGAGAAATGAATGATAATGTGTGCAGTGTGCTGAGGGACTTAAAAAAGTTATAATTTGGAATAAAATATTGCATAGTCCACAAAGATGTGCATTTGCTTTCTCCTTTCCTCCTCTCCCCCAGAAGCAAACATCATCTGAAAATGGAAGAAGGAATTGTATAGTGGAAAAAGTAAATGGACTGTGAAACAAGAGATAGGAGTATGATAGCCCTTGGGAAATATTGTGATTGTTGACCTTTTAAAATTATTTTGCCTTTAGGGTGTTTGTAATCCTGACTTCTAAATAATGGTGTGGTTTTTTTCCCCAGTCATCTGTGTGAAGTTAAGTTTGCTTGTACTTGGAAGACTCCAGGTGCATTTCTTATGTGCAAGTTCTCCACCCTTAAAATACAAGGATGAGGAAGGAGTCAAGTGCCACAGTCAAATTTCTCCATGTTTTCCCAGAAAAATATGATTAAACTACACAATGAACCTAATAGTGCTATATTCAAAACATTTGCTGCTCTTTGTTCTTTAATTATTCTAATGACTATTCATTTTATTTTACTTTTAATTGAACAAGCTGATCCTTTAGCTTTGATTCACTCTGCCTAACGGATTGACCATGAAAGGAATCAAGTTCTAAAAACCTCTAGTGATCCATACCTTACATCCATTGACAGTGGAAGTTTCAGAGAACCCAAAAATTTTCTTTCATTTAATTCTTATCTCACTTTCCCAGATAGTTTCTAATTTGTACACAATAGCCAATTGTATCAGGCAGATTTCCATCACTGGGATGCAATTTCCAACATGCACAACTGAAAGGGGAAAAGTTTATTTTGGCTCATTGTTTCACGAGATTGAGTCCAAGTTGAGCTGGTGTCAGAAGGCAGAAGCATTATGGATGATGAGCATGGTGGGGGAAAATGCTTAGTTCATGGCAGATGAGGAGCAGAGCAGAACAGTGCTAGAGAGGAAGAAGCCAGGGACAAACATAGACCCTAAGGCCATGCCTCCATGGCTCAGTATCAGAAGTTATGAAATATCTAAGTTAAGGACTTTGCAGTGTTACAATTAAAATAGCTTTAAAATATTGAAATTGTGTGATCTCACCACTTTTATATATGCACAATTAAGTTATTTTCATATATCTTGTATTTGCCTATTTAACAATAAAATATATATGCATTAAATTCTAACTAGAAAGGAGTAATTAAGAATTTGGTTAGTTAGTATATGTCCATTATGTTCCACTATAACTATTTAAGTGATGATAAAGCTAGTAAAACAGGCCCTTTCATATCATAAATTTGAAATACAAATATATTAACAATCTCTAGAAAGTATTTGTCAGTATTATCAATAGCACTCAAGAAAATGTTCACCTGCAGTATATTTCAGGAAACACAGCAATAAGTCATTTTGGTTACAAAAATGTGAAAAGATGTTCAGTTATGCTTATTGATACAATAAATTAAAATATTCATTACTCTTTCAGTATAGAATAATGGAAAACTAGGCAACTGTGTGATAGTGTTCTATAAAAGTAGTTACTTAACACTTTTGAAAAGTTCATAACAGGAAGATTTCACAAGGATTCATTTGAAAACAGGAGGTAAATTTTCATAAAGTTATCTAATCATGAGTTTCAATTTAGACAGAGATCTCCCAAAGGCCACATATACTCATAGACACGTCTTTTAGAAGATGATTGAATTATGGGGGTGGCATAGCTGATTTGCTGTTAGAGGTCGGAAGAGTTTCATGAGTTGAAAGGATCTGTCTCCCTCCCTAACTCCTCCTGCCTGCTTCCCATCCACAGAAGGTGAATGCACTTTCCACAGCAAGACCCCTCTACCCTATGACTTTCTCCTTAGAGCTGACTGACCACAGACTGAAACAGCCAAACCGAACCTCTCCTCCATTAAGTTACAGATGTCAGACATTGTGTTCCAGTAAGGAGAAGATGCCAAGACTGTATGGAAAAAATAAAATAAAAATTAATCCAGCAAAGTGCATAGAAAAAACTCCAGGAAAAAAAGACTGTACCAATCAGCAAACAAAGGCCATATGACTTCAGTGAGAACAAAGGCTACTCGTACTTTTTAAAATTTTTTGTAATTTCCATTATTCCCAAGTGAATGTATGGTTTCTTTATAGTGTAGAAATATACCAGTGCTTACTACTAATCATTAATATTTAAATAACCACAAAATAATGCCACCTGTGTAGTAGGAAATGCAAATGTTACCTTTTGTAACAAATTCCCTATCACATTTTTTTAAAAAGAGGGAAAAAATGGCAGTATATTACTGTAACAGGATATGATGTGATGATTGATACAGGGCAAGCTGTTCCTATTCTTCCTGCTTAGAAGTATATATGTATTTGTGCACATATGGATCTATAAAATCCACATTTATAGAAATATAGACAGCATAGCTTATGAGTTTTACATAGGCTCATATACCTATCTTTCCTAAAATGTTCCTGGTCTAGCAGAGGTGAGCAAAAATGATATGCATGGAGTGAAACGAGTGCTTGCAGAGGCTGAAGGTCTAGCACTTCATTGTCCGTGATGGCTGCTACTTGGAATTGCTCCTCTCAGCCATCTCTGTTAGCTGCTCTAACAGAGCTGTAAAGTGGGACATACAACTAGAGTGGAGGAAATGCAATGAGATTACAGTTGATTATGAATGGGCTTCTCAATTTTGAAGCAAAAATCATGAAAAATGTTTTAGAGAAAAGTTTGGTAAATGCATTTTTTCGATACTGAGATCTGAAATACCACTTTTCTTTCCTTTTATACATATTCCAAAGTGACTCTGTAATTTGAATAAAGAAGAAAGTCACTTTTTTCTTGGAAAGCATTTAAAGTGAGAAAATGTTTAAAATCTGTTCCAATAGAGAGACATAAGATACTAAGTCCTAAAATTATGTTTTGTGCTTTAAAATATTTATTTTATAATCTGAAAAAATATTAACAAAAATATTATAAGTATTAAAACATAGATGATTGAAAATTATTTATCTAACAATTAATCAATGAGCTTTAGAACCCAGTTTTGTAAAGTGGGATGTGTGTACATTTTCATTTCCATCATGATTTTTGATTGACAATGCCTAATTTTAAATCTTAGTTCTGCTGTCTTGGATGGTTATATCATTGACTTTCCACATACTAAGATTCATCAAATGTGAAAATATAGAAAATAATATTGCTACCTCTCTCAGTGGTTGTGATGATTAAATGAGAAAAAGCTGTGAACACGCTTTGCTGAAATACTGGTCCAGTGAATCACAAGTCCTCATGTTTGCTGCTTTTTACAGTGGGGGTCCACACTTCCACCAGAAGGCAGCAGCATTTCTTCGCCCCTTGACTGGAACTGTACCCCCTTACAGCACCCTGGCCCAGCTGAGATCCCATGGATAGTCACATCAATGAACCGGGTTAGAGCAGCAGATAGATGACCCAGAGTATCACAAAAGATGTTGATGGTGATGCTGACACCCAGAGAATGACAATAATAAGTAGTTGTTATTTTAGATCACCTAGTCTGAGGTTTTACTTAATTATATATCCGATGCTTCACTTTTTACATGCTTGTTGCATGAAAACATATTTAGATAATTTTTAAATTATGTAACATTATCCAAGTGTAAAGTGATATAAAGAAACAAAAATCTTACTCCTGGGGATTTCTCCCAGAGACATGTTTGCATTTATCTGCGAAACTCCTTGCAGAGAAGAATGACACTCAAGATCTGCCATGGCTTCTGTCTAGATGTTCCCCCAAAGCCTCATGTTCTCATATGTAAGCTTTTTCAGAGATGGCTGGATCCAGTGTGTGTCATACCGTGACTAAGGGCCTGTGGTACTAAATTAGATCATTGATTGGAATTAGCATAGTTCTGAGTGTAGCTGAATGGGATTATTGAAGATCTTACCCTGGGTGTGCATGACACCACCCAAAGGCTTATAAGCTGTGTGGCACAAAAGGGAAAGGGGAAGGCTGTCTGTGGCTGCTGTCTGCTCCCTGATTACCCTGCCATGGACTGTTTCTCCTCTGCGGTGCCCCTCTGACATGCTGCCCTGCCATGGAGCCAACAATGGACTGAAACCTCCAAAATAAACCCTGGAGAAAAATAACTAAGACAAGGTCCAAAGAAGATTACTGACTAGACAACAGGTTTGTAGATCCCTGGATGAAACAATGGGGTCAGAGGCTCAAAAATATGTGTGGAACTTTATGTAGTAAAGACGATACACTGTACATTATATGACAGCCAGTAGCATCATTAGCATTCACATTAAATTCTAAAAGAATTGAAATGACATCAAGTAGGGGTTACTCAGCTTTATAAAGGCTGGCATTGACTTGCAATTCAGATATTTTGAGAATGCCACCTTGGATTTATATAAGAATTTCACTGAGGAGTAAAAGAGAACAGCATGTGTTGAGAGTGGTATAGACTGGAGGTCAAAATTAGATACATCTACAAGGGAATGCTACCTCCAGTGCTCATAAATGGGGTTTCTAGGTGTTTTATATTGAATATAGAGCATAAAACTCAGCTTTCTTTTTTCTTCTTATCAAAACGCCCAGAAAGTCTACATCACTAGGGTCCTGTAAGCTTGTGAAAGCTTAATGTGTCAAATTGCATAGGTCAAATGGTGCCCAGATTCTCAAGTAAACATATCTCTGAATGTATCTGTGAGGGTGTTTTTGGGTGAAATTGGTGTTTAAATCAACGAATTTTCTAAGGAGATCATCCTTCCCAATATGAGTCTATATTCCATATCCACTGAAGAACTAAACAGAACAGAAAGCTGAGAAAGTTAGAGGCCAAACCTTTTTGCCTGCCAGCTTGGGCTGGATCTTTGGTCTTCTTTTGCCTCTAGGGTTGAGTTATATCAATAGCTCTCTTGGGTCTCTAGCTCACAGAATAGAGATCATAGGACTTCTCAGCCACAAAATTGTGTGTGAGCTAATTTCTTATAATGTATAACATGCCAGACCTATAGGTTCTGATTCTCTGGAGAACTCTAATATATGAGTGGATTTTTGAAGGAGAGTAGAGATAGAGGGTGAGTGGAGTGAAAAAATTCAGACCTTTTTATCCAAATCAATACACATGACCAACACAGGCCATGTAGACGTTGTATTCATACGCAGAAACTAGAGGACAAGCCATCTCAAACACCTGTGTTTGCATTTGTATTATCATATGTGCTGAAGTGCAAGATTTGTTGTGGGGTACAGAAGGCCCCATAGTTTTCCCATGTGCCAACTCCATAATCCCATAATGAGGGAAAATGTTGGGAGGTTTTGATCTTGCATAAGCCTATCTGTAAACAGGAAAAATTAAATAAATTTCAATAGGTATACAAAATTGGGGAATAAAATTGGGGAAATCCACAAATTTTGTTGTATTACAGTGCTTAAAACAGGATATTACATAAATGTACAGATATTTTTAGAAATATTACTACCTGAACCTTAAGTCAGAAAATTTAATTCAGAATCTTGAGGAACAAAGACAGCATCCACATATTTAAAACTTCTCAGCTAATTGTAATCTACAGCTTAGGTTGAAAACCAGTGCTTTTAAAGGAGAACACATTTTCACATCAGAATTTCAAGATCAAATACAAGACTAAGACACAGGATTCACTCTGGACTGTGGTGTGAAGCTGTATTCAAAGCCTTAGCAATGTAGATACCATCATAGGAAATTATTTTTGAGAAAAGTAGAATGTATTGATTTACTTTGTTCAAAAGAGTAGTGTGTCTGCATTTGGAATGTTGTGTACAATTCTGGACACTGCATTTTGTAAAGTGTGTGATGGAGCTAGAGAAGTCCTGCAGACTAAAGGAGAAGAGATATTAACTACTTCATTGTAGAATGTTGCAGAGAGGAATTGGCAAAGATTCGAGCCTCTTACTGAAAAATATTAACATGAATGCTTACACAAATCCACAAAACTAAATCTAAGGGCTTTTTGGACATGTAAGAATGTTGTGTTTAATAAAACAAACATATATGATCTGGAGCACTTATTTGTTTACATTCTCGATTGAGGCAAAAAATACAGTTCACTAACATCCATGTTATCCTCTTTTTGGTGAGCACGTTGTCTTACAGTTATGGGTGACCTTGTGGCCAGCCTTCACCAGATAAAAATATGTTCCTTCCAGGTACAAAGGAACACTAGTGTGTGCAACTCTGAGGCTTACAAGGATAGAGTACACAGGTCCATTCTGTCGGTTCTACGAGCTGAAGATAGTGGAGCCACCGGCTGAACCCATAGAAGAGAGACTGGTGCTTAGGTTGGAATGTTAGCTTCAGTGGCTTGGGTCTGCCAGGGAACTGAGGAGCACACTCCTGCGTGTGTCTAGGTAGGTCATGGAGGTGTAAACTTGGCTACTTGATGTGGTCCCTTGTCCTTCTCCCTGAAGCCACTGTTCCCCTGCTCTTCTTCCCAGGTGCCATGAAGTAAGCACCTTTGCTCTGCTGCATCCATCAGCATGCTGTTTCTACCTTGGAGCCAGCTGACCATCGAATGAATCCTCTGGAAACAGTGAGCCAACATACGCATCTCCTTTAACATGCATGTTGGAAATTGTGTCTCAGCAGTGGCCGGATCATAATACAAGTGTGTGGAATTCTGCCTTCCTCTGCTAAGATCACCTTCTGTTACAGGTTGGATCTTGAATGTCCCCCAGTGGCCCACATGTTGATGGCTCAGTCCCCATGGGGCCTCTTTTTGGGAGGAGGTAGAACCTGTAAAAGTTGGAGTCTAGTGGAAGGTTGGTGGGTGTTATGGTTTATATCTACATGAGCCAAAACGAACCTCTCCACCTTTGAACTGTGGGTGTTGAATATTTTGCCCCAGCAGTGAGAAGTTGGCTAAGGTGGTAAGCTACCAGGGTTCATCTAGGAAGGGAGTTATAGGACCTGGAACCTTCATCACTTGTTTCTGATTGCTGCTCTACTACATGGTCACCAGGATGTTCTGCCTCATCACAGGTTTCAAGCAACAAGATCTATTGCTCGTGGCCTGGAGCCTCACAGCTGTGAACCAAGTCAGCCTTCTCTCTTTACAAGTGTCGGGTCCCAAGTATTCCATTCCAGTAACAGAAAAGTGAGTGACATGGCTTCCTCAGGCAATTTTATACATTAGATGGCAGATCGTTAAATGTAGTCAGTGTTTGCTTAATGCAAAATGATGGCAGGAACACCTCTCAGAGCAAACTAACTTTAATAGAATAGTGACCTTTTGTTTAAGCTAGCAGGATGGGTAAGTCTAGGTGTCTCATTGTCCCCAAGCATGTTATGTCATCGCCCTTATACTCTGATTTCTGCTCTTCCTCTTCTTGTCTGGGTTGTTTCCAGGCCTCTGTTCACCCATACATTTCTTTAAGCCAATCTCAAAACCCAATCACTTATTTTAAGCCCACTATTACTCTAAATTATATTTGAGAGTGTTATTATTCATTTATATGATGTGGCCTTATTTGCTGAAGCTTTTTTGGTACCAAGTTCCTGAAACGATACCAAGTGTTAGCACGTCTCCTGGAGCCCTGTCAGTACCCAGGGCACATTGAGGGCTCAGACTACAGACATGTGGCTCAGTGTTTGCTGAGAAGTCTTCATGTTACAATGCAACTAGTGCAAAATCTACACTTGATTACTTTGTAAAGGACACCTATAATGGGAAAATAAGGGAATGTTTTAATTTAGATAAAAGAATTCTAGTATCACACAAATCTAACCCATAAATATTGTATTTAATATGCTATAAAAGTCCTCTTAAGGATTTTATCTCAATCAATCCTCTAACACTGTTATCATTTAACTACTCTTTTGTCCATTTTATAAACAAAAATCCTACAGAGATTCAGAAAAGTTATTTAAATTTAAGGTCATTTAACTAGTTAATAGCAAGGTAGAATTCAAACTTGGCTCCTCATAAATCTCAAACCCAGTCACTTTACCCCTATAATAAAATGACTTCCGTTTCTGGTTGGAAGAGATAGTTCTGCTGAGACCAAACAGATCCATGAGGTGGTGCCTGTGGTGGCCATTTTCCAAGGTGGGTGAGTACATCAAATACGTATTTTGGAAATGTATATGCTTTCTTAAACAAGCTCACCAAAAATCATTATCATAATTACATTAATACTTTATATGTCTAAATATCCCATGCAGCTAAAGAGATGAAAACATTAAAATATTTTTAAAATACTATTCTGATTTCATAAGATATATCAATAAGAAATTACCTTTACCATTGTCTATAGCCTATATAAGGCTAGATGTCTTTTCCCTAAGACATAGGTAAGAATTATATTCTTTGGCATTTCAAGACACATATAGGGAATAGTTAATTTTATTCCAAATAAACTCCACATTTCCCAGGTTAATTATTGATGAGGAAACGGGGTGAAAAGGGTTTTATATAATTCTGCCTGAAGCTCCCCCACTGAACCTATTGCTCATGAGAGGGGATGAGTGACTGCTGTCAGCAGATGGTCTGCAACCTGCCTGTGATATCAGTGCTTCATGTTCTCCTAGGGCCTTGTCTGCAGGGCCCTAAAACCTTGAAAACTGTCAGCCACACCTTACTGCAGTCACTATTGCTGGTCTGTTTTACAAATGGTTAAACTGAAAAAATGAATTAATGAACCAGTCTCCAGCATAACTCTTAAATCATTTACACTTACCATTGCTGAAGTTTAATTTTTCACACGTTTTATTCTCACCATCCATCTCATAGGGCCAAAGACAAATTTAAAACCTAAACTCCTCAAAGAAAAAAAAATAAAATGTATCAATGTAATAAATGTAAATGTATCAATCTAATAAATGACATGCCAAGATAGACAATCATGGCCTTTTATTGATTTTCCTGCAATCCTTGGCAGAAAGCAATGACTATTTTTAATCCTAAAATACTGAAAGGGAAGCTATTTGAGAGATTTTTCATAGAGGAAAGGCTCTTTGGGGGCACAATTATTGTTTCTTTTTAATCATCTCGTATGTTTCAGTCTTTTCTCAAATGTGCCATGAAGAAATATGCACCATCTGGTGTAGAATTATGGCCGTCCCTCAGGGCTTCCCACTTTGGTCCAGGTGGCCAGGAAGCGAGTCTCGGGATCTCCATCTTGCCTGTCTACCTCCTCTGCTAGGGGTGATCTTCTGATTCTGCTCAGCAAGGCAAACTCCTCCCATTTAGCAACCATTCCAAGCACCTGCTGTGTGCTGATGCTAGTTATAGCAGAATATGAGAAAGACCTCCTCCATTGTCCTTATGTCCTATGAGGGAAAACAACTGATTTTAATATAAAAATATAAAAATAAAATATTTTTGAGGATGGAAAGCTAGGTTGGTTGAACAAGTTACCTTGCTGAAAAGAACTAAGTCAGATAAATTACATTTTAATGAACAGAAAGGATCTCAAAGAACTGACAACACAGAAAGGAAATTCCAGACCTGAACTCAAGGAAAAGGGAAAGAGAGCTGCTTTTGCACTGATATTTACTGATTCACAAACATTTGAACTCCCAACAGGCTTCTTGGATGAGGAGGAGTTAAGTAAAATCCTAAATCAGTAAACTGCCACTAGCCTGCCATGATGTTCTCAACAATAAACAGGACTAGTAAAGGGATACAGGCCGAGAGTAAACTGGAAGATGATCACTTCTTGCTTTAAAGTTTGCAAGATGTTACAGTTTAGGTCTAAAATGTTTCCCAGAATTCTCCTGGGTTTGGAAGGTGATTTGATCACTGGAGTGCTGTACCCATCAGGGAAATAATGCATTGGTAAGTTGAGTTGCTAGTGTATTGTGAGGAGGCTAGGTTGCTTGGAGCTGAGCCCCAGGGGGCCATGATCTGGAATGGTGTATTTTTGTTTGATGCTTCTCCCTTTTCTTTCTGCTTTGTTTTCCTCTAGGCAAATAAGCAGTTGTTTTCCTCTAGGTCCTTCTACCACAGGTTTCTGTTTTGGAGTCAGCTGACTAGGGACTGAACCCACTGGAAACTAAGCCAAATAAAACTTTGGTCTTTTAAGTTGCATGTGATGGATATTTTGTTTCAGCTGTGGAAAAGTGACCAAGACACAAGGCAACTCATTTGAAACTTCATGTTTCTAATATGAAAGTGGCCTGAACTGTTCCCCTAGTCCCTTTGGGTGAAAGACCAGAGCAAGGGAAAGTTATGTCTAAAGGAAGATATTTTCATCAGAGATCTCTCTAATTTCTACTGCTTCTGGGAAAAAGATTCATCCTATGTAGTGATTTAACATGGTTTGAGGTGACCTGAAATGTAGCTCATTTTTGGAATATTTCATGAAAAGTATTGGACAAGAATTAGAAGAGGAAGAAATAAAGAATAAGCAATAATAGGGATCTGACTGATCCCGGAGATTTTAATGATTTACTGATCCTAAGAGTTTATAGAAAAACAGACTGTCAGGCCTGACCCTAGACCAACTGCATCAGAGTCTGAACTTTACCAAAATCCCCAGGTGATTCATGTGCACATCAAAGCTTGAGACAATGAATAAAAATAATGAAACCTGAAATGGATCAGGGAAAATGAGAGAGTAGATGCTGCACGGTCTGGTTTTAGAGTCATGGACTAACTAAACACTTTGCATTTCTACCTTAGACACATGAAAAGACAACAGTTCATAATGCATTCAAATCCTGTGACACCAAAACCAATAAGGAAGGAAAACATTGTGCTATTAGCATTGGGAATATGAGCATTTAGACAGGGCACACATACAGCCATAGTGGTGGTGTAATTGGAATTCAGTGTCTAAGCTTGCACTAGAGCTCTTTCTGATGAACCCTTTATGGGACGATCTTTTCTAAGTGTGATGGTAAACCTGATTATGGAAAAGAATTTAGCTGTAATTTCAGTGTTTCCTTAAACATAGAGATGGACTATCAAAATCATTCACAACTCCTTTTCACCATCTGACAATACAGTACTCGTTTACTCCTGTATTTGTCAGCTTTCCTAGCCCTGTGACAAAATGTGTGACATCTACAGCTTAAAGGGTATTTATTTTTGGCTTACAGTTTCAGTGGATACAGTCCATGGGTGTCTGGCCCCAACACAGAAATGGGGTCACAGAAAGGCTTCTCAGCTAGGGAAGCATAGAAGCAGAGAGAGTAGAAGCATTCACAGACAAGAATTATATTTCCAGGTCACAACTTCAGACCCACCTCATTCTACAAGGCCACACCACCTGAGTACATGAGACTTTTGGGGCTCCCTAGGTCTAAAGCATAACCATTCCTGAAGCATTAATTATAATATGCAGGGTAAATATTAAGGTAAAATCAAGATTAACTTAGAAACAAAACTGGAAAGTTGAACAAATCCTTGAGTTAAGGGGAAACAAATTCATCTCAAGTATTGTGTTTGGGCAAAAATATTTGGCAAGCTTTAGGAATTATTACCGAGGTAAGTCTGCCTGAAAGGGTGATCACATGTTCAGTTCCTCTCCCATATGTGACTAGAGATGACAAGCCAAGCACTTGAGACCTCAATATGCCACTCAGATGTGTTTTGTACAGCCCCCTGCAGTAATTTTTCATGTGATATTGTGTTAATTGAGAAATTTCCCATAGAAAATTTAGATTTCTTGCTTTTATGAAAGATGAGAAACAGAAGCACTGAGTTCTTTCTGGGTCGGCACCAATCAGCTGTCACTATGTGGCAGCCCCTGTCCTTTGGGCTCCTCCTGACTCCTGAAGCTGTGCTCCTTCCTGTCGAGACATCCTGGGATGCACTCAGGTGGTCTCACTCTCACCAAGAGAGGATGCGGTCTTTCCACCAATTAGTCACATCTAGCCGAGGCTCACAGCTTTAAAACTGATTTCAGACCTGAAAATTGAACTTTGTGTTTTAATGATGGGGACAAATGTATAATAAGCTGTAGATTTAGCCATATTTTCTTATTGGCATCTTCTCTGATTCCTATAATTGATTTTCCTCTGAGGCACATTGGTTTGTGTGCCCAAATTATAATCAGTGGTAGACTGAACTTCCTGTGCACCTGCATGTGTCAGAGTTGCGATTAACAATCGCGTAGGTAGAATAAAACTGTTGGAAATATGAAAGGAACAAAGCTGCCTCCTAAATTCATGTCTGGGGAATTTTTGTTGCGAATATTTTCTAGTAAGTGCAAAGAATAGTCCCCTACCCAAATAACTTCTAAAATGTCATATGTGAACTGACTTACCTTATAACTATTCTTATTTTTAGAAATCTGTTTGAGGTCAACATTTAATATTGGTTTGTCTCCTTTTACAAACCATGTCTCTGGAGTCATAAATTCTCTGGGTCCAAAAGCTTAAATTAAACTTTGGGAAGAAGATAATGATATTTTTAAATGCCTTATAAATATGATGAAAGACCAAACTGTCATACAGCTCACTAAAAATTTGATGTTTAAGTTCCATTTAACCTTCTGGACTCACTTTACGTTTTTACATCATTTCAGAAAAAGTCTGGCCCAAGCCAGCCCTATGTGGGTCCCTTGAGATTCCTTATTTCCTGGAAGTTACTAAGTTCTGCAGTCCATTCACTAAAGCACAGACACGCCTCTCCTCATTTATTTTCCCTTTGCCCCTTATGTGGACATTATCGTCCCTCAAGGTTTGTACCTTATTACCTTTTTTCTTTGTCAGTGGTCAGATATTTCCCTTTGTTTGCCTTCTTACCCTAACTCCAGTTTACTCTTATCCTGACTGGGTTTTGTGGACATTTTTCCAACTGGCACCTCTGTTTCACCATTCCTGCTCACCTTTGTACAAGTCTGAGCCTATTGCTTGGCAAATGTCACACACTAGATTGAAATACTAAGAATCAAGTATAGATTAATTCCTTTAGCAAAGTGCTTATAAAATAAATCAAATGTAATCTATGCTTTCTTTATTTCTCTAAAATACTCTCTGTGAGAACTTTATAATAGCCTAGTTCTGAGAGCCAAAAGTTTAAATCAAAGACTCAACACCATCAAATTTCCTCTCTAGTGTGTCATTTTGATCAGAGATGAAGATGTTTCTATTCTCAGTATGTTTTTTTCTAAAAACTCTCTTTTGGCTACATTTATCCTGCCAGCTATATCCCATTTTCCTTCTCCCCTTTGTAGTTGAGTTGATTTCACTGAGGTTTGAATGTCCAGCCAACATAGTATCCAATTGCTATACCAAAACAACATATCCATAGGTACTGATCTCCACTCCTGACCTCAAATCTACTGGCCCATTTCCACATCTCATTTAATAGTAACTGCATCTCTCCAGCAGCCAAAATCAGAGAACTCTCTTACATATAGTATGAAATCCTGTTGTCTCTTGCTTCAAAATTCATCAGGAATCTAAACATCTCTCACCTCCAAAACTTCAACTATGTGGCTGTTTGATCATCTCCTAATTGAAAACTGCAACAACCTTCTCTCTGCCCTGCTACTGTCTACTCTTTCTGGACTGGGTGTCAGTCTGAGTTCCATGCAATCGGGAGCAGCGTGACCCCATCAAATCCTGTCATTCCTCCACCCCAAACGCATCTGATGGCTTCCTCTCTTGAAGGAAAAGCCAAAGACTTGGCAATGGCCTGCAGAGTCCACTTGACCTCTTCCCAGTCCCCCTTTGTCCTACAACTCCTTGCTGCACCCCTTGGAGCCTCCCAACCACACTACCCGTGTGTCCTTCTGCAACAGCATCCACGCTGCCACAGCTATGTTTTCCTAGCTATTCCTTGTGCCAGGAATGTTCTTTCTGTCTCCTTAGGGGTTTTTCTCTGCAGTTCCCTGCTTCAATGTCAGCTTTTCAGGGAGACCACACATAAGCAGGATCTTCAGAATGTAATCCCTGCCCATGGAAGTAACCCTTACTGTCCACCATCATCTTGTTTTTGTTGGCATCACTTATCCGCACCTGGCATGTCATCTATTTTACTTATTTCTTATTCCCAACTGGAATGTATGCTACATTACAGCAAGAGTTTCCTTTTTCTGTGTTGTTCATTGATTCATCTCTAATACTAAGAACAGTGAATGGCACATAATAGGTATTCAATTAGTGTCTTATGATACTAAGAATCATTGAATGAATCAATGACAGATTAACAGGGTACATATCTCAAGACTAGATTATGGGCAAAGTTAAGTGATGATGTGCTTCTTCTGATGAACTCAGAGAGAAATTTCCATGGTGCCTCTATGTTACAAGTCACTTCCTTTTCATCTGTTGTTAGAGATGTAGATACCACCCTTTCACTGTTAAACTCCTACAACAGTGCCTCCCCCTCACTGTTTCCTGGAGCTGTTCACTCACCTCTCAACACTGCACAGTGCTGTTGGTTGGGGTGTAGATTCAACATGAGTGAACTTGCCACCTCCCCTCAGGCTACTCTAACGTGCCAGCTGCAAGTCTGATCCAGGCCAGTTAGGGTGCAGTTGGTTCTAGACTCTTCCTCATCTGCCTTGAGTGTGTATCAGCATTTCAGAGATGAGCGCTGGGGTAGCACCACCATTTCTTTTTCTCTTGAAGCAACTGTGGCAGGATAATTTTAGAGAAATTTTGAGATTTCTATTTCCTGTTGTTTCCTCTACTCTTTTATTCTAAGCAAGAGGATAGATTCATAAGTATTTTCTCCTAAAATATTTTTCCAGGCCTGGAAGCAGAAGCTAGGTCATAAGGCACAAAAGAACAAATGAGATGAATGATTGAGATATCAGAACAGATAATTACAGGAAAGTGCAGGGTTCCCAGAGGAGCACTGTCCTCTGCATGGTGACAGTGAGAACCTCCAGCAGGGAACATAGTTCAGCAAAGGCCTGAGAGCTGGAGAGTCCCAGACCAAAGGAAGCCTCCTGCAGCAGAGAGTGAGGGCACCAGTGACAAGGAGTCCCTTGAACAGTAGCAAACACAAGGAGCTCAGACTCCCCATGGTGACTGAGCTGGCGTGGACGTGCCACACACTACCAGATGGGGCTTTGCCAGCTTTAGGTTCGTGTGCAGAAGGAAACAAAAAGCATCCTTGGAACTGCAAAGTTTGAGTCTAAAATTTGGTTTATCTACTCAATAGTCTCTTTTCTCCCACAGTTTCCCTTTCTTTTTCCTCCCTCTGTTCCTTCTCTTTTAAGAAATGAAGACACTAGGATGACTGGAATTTCAGGTGAAGAACCTTATTTCAGAAGAAATATAGAATTAAAAAAAAATAAGCATCAGAACTGCAAGGACTGCAACTTTTCGCCACTTTTTCCCGACTTCAGAGAACGTGGTCCCCCCACCACCACTTAGTTCTCCTTTGTGAAACAGCATTCGATAAGTAGGAAAGTCCACTGACAAAAACAGCATTGATTGATTTAAGATCAAAATCTTTCCAAATCCTAGCATCATAGAAAACCCAGGAAATGGAGAGAGAGCTGGTACCAATGGCAGAGGAGATGGCCAGCACAGAGGCAAAGCCTAAGCACAGGTCGGCACTCAAGAGGGTTGATACATCCACGTTGATAAGGAAGCATTTTCAATGCAGCCTTAACTAGAAATGTACAATTCTGTATTTTACCCATAATTATTAAAAGTTTCCTTCGTAGATTTACAGCCTTGCTGCCTCCCACACATACTGATAAATTGGAAGATATGAATTGATTGTGCAGAACAGATAGGATGAGTGTAGGTAGTGACAGCCACCTAAGTTATATATATATATATATATATATATATATATATATATACTTGTTACATTAAACTGAGAATCCTATATTGCCACATTCAAGGCATCCTAAGCAAGACCTTATCTGGGAAATCCTTTACCGGCGTTTTACACTATTCTTCTCAAGATTAAATAGCTTCACCAACTTTAGTGACTAAAGAGCATTGCATATTTACACTATTTTTAGAGTTTTCTAAAATTTAAAACTCTGAAAGAGGCAAGCTCTGTCTTTTATAGGTTTCCCAAGTTTATATCACAAAGAACTATTAGCGGCCCCTGAATGCTGAATGTGGCAGGTTGGGAATAGTGCTCATTGTCCTTCTGTTTTCTGAAGTGTATTGGTTAGTTATTGTTCAGATTAGTCCTCAAATTAAGTTAGTCTGATATTTTCCCATCATTAGCTCTAGAACATACATTTTTGGCTAGAATTCTGCAAAAGTGGCATACATTTTTAAATTCTGTTTTGTTCTGAAATTGACTTAGAACACTCCCAACATTAGTGGCTAAAAGACTGGTCTAGTTCTTATTGTTTAGCTAGTCTATGCTCACCTTTTTCCTCTATAAAGTTCTGATTTCAAAAATATTTTCCTCACAAAGCCATTGTGATACTTACACACAGGAATACTAACGAAATATATGGGACAATGCCTGATACACAGCTTTGTGTTCAATATACAGTGGTCATTATTAATAACATAGAATAGTTGACATAAAATAAAAACTTTCTGTGCTTGCACTATTTGATTTTAAACTGCTGAGCAACCCATTAAATAGAAAAAAATAACTGTAATAGTTCTACACTAATTATTTAGGCAAAATCTGCCAGAGAACACTAAAATCACTGAGTAAAACCTAAGAGAAAAAACCGGGTATCTGCATAGTTTCAGTCTACCTCTTGCAACATATTTGCTAATGAAAAAGGAGGGAAACAGCAACTTAATAGTGAAGAAGTATGCTACCAGTAGATAACATTTTAATGAAGTAACCAAGGTTCATGAAAGAGCGGCAGACACAGCCAGGGCCTTCACACCCTGCAAAGCACTGATCGGATGCTTTACATGAAGTCCAAGATCATAACCAACAAGGAGAATCGGGGAAATTGTCACAGATGGAAGGAAATTCATGAAATAGAAGATGTTAATCCACTATGGGATCCTAGATAGATGCTGGGTAAGAAAAGGGACTTTAGTGGAGAAAATTGTGAAATCTGTAGTTTAGCTAACAGTTCTATACCAATATTGATTTATTGGTTTCAGTTAATGCAATGGTTGTGTCAGATGGAAACAGTGGAGGAAACCTGGTAGAGAAGATGGAAGAACTCTACTGTCTTCGCCAACTGCCTGCGTCAACATTTAGCAAGCTTTTAGAAACCAAGAAGGAGTTATCGTCCACTGGTGAAGAAATGAATAGACTATTTTATGGTCACATTCCTACTAAATATAAAAGATACAATTTTAATTCAGTCATTTATGTCATGGAGTGTACTCATTTATATGCTATTATATACTGCTCATGAAAGCATTTATACATTAACACATACAAATAATTTGGGAGCCTGTAAAATACAGGCTAAATGCTAGAATAATTGTAAAAAGGATGTTTAACATTTCTTTATCCCTTCTCACAATATTAGTGATGTGTACTTGTCAAGTGGAAGACACAGTGTGGGGTGCAGATACATAGGAGCTGCTGGATTGTGAAGATTTTTCTTCTAGGTGACTTGGGGATCTCTTGGAGAGTTTGAGCACCTTGTGACACACAGGCAAGTAAGAGGATAGGGTCTATGATCTATGTGGTGATGTACTGGTGTTGGAAGCATCAGTATAAACTCATATTTAACTTAGTATAAATATATATATATGCATATGAAACTATTTATTTATAGACATGTAATATATGAAGTAGTATCCACATAGCTATTTCCTTGCTCAGTCTAAAGACAAATTCTGAAGAAACAACATCTCAGGAGCAGAGGGAACATTTACCACCCAGTTTATGGTTTCTCATACTGTTCAATAAAAAAACCCCAGCCTTTCTTAGACTGATTCTAGGATGGAGGCCAAGAACATAGGAGATGAGTTTTGATATTTTATAGTAACCAAAAGTAAGAAGATATCAGAAAGATAACTCACAATGATGGGGTATGGCAAGTGGACACAAGAGTTGTCATATCTTCCAGTATCTGTGGGTGGAACAACATGAGCCACAAAATAAATCAGCACTGATTTATAACACAGAATATAAAGTAGTGCCCATGCATTTATCCTAATAACATGGAATGAAAGAATGAATAAATTGGAGAAAAGAGACAAGTCTTTCATGCAGAATTCCAAACAATGTTCTATAGTTATTCTGGAGAATAATTCATGGAAATTGAATATAACTCCCTCCTACAACTAGGATGTTGTAATGGATTCCTTGTATCAACCTGAGAAATTTAGAAGCTTCTAAGTGACTCCATAGTTCTACAACCTAGAGTGTAGAGCATCCAGCCTAGGGCAGACAACCTGCTTACAATATAAGGGGGAAAAAGAGGCTTGTTCTCTCTCTTCGTTCTGGTTACTTTTGTGTCTTCCACCACCCAAGAACAGTTGCCCCTCTACCATGCCTCGCTACTTTGGAGCCAGGGGATTATGGACTGCAACCTCCACAAACTGTGAGCCAAATAAAGCTTTCCACCTTTAACTTTGGGTGTTGGATATTTTTTCTCAGCAGCAAGAAAATAACCAAGACTTTACCAAAGTGCAATACCTACTGTGGGGACTGAGTTTTGCCAACTAGACAGTACTCTGCCTTCAGGGATCCCACAAATTTAGCTTTCTGCTTCTCACCCTTTGAGCAGTTTTCTTTAGCCACACCCTTCCACCACAAGCTTATAAATGAGCAGCCTGCTGAACCAAAAATGAAACAGAGCCTCGATTGTGAGACCTTGGGATGGAGAGCAAGAAGACCAAAGGATCACAGAATGAACTGGAAAAATTATTATCACTGTTAGAAGTGGGGCCTCATGATATTGAAATCGCAGCGTGTAGGCTTCCAGAGGATAAAATAAAGTGCAGTAGATCAGACACTGCCTGTGAATTTACAGCTTCCTAGTGGATTCTCCAAAATTGTCAGGGCTGTGCAATTGGAATAAAGAAAACAGTCTTTCTGGGTCTCTGTATATCTGCCAGGATTCTAAAAAGACCATTTAAATAAAACAAAACAAAAAAATCACCCTCCCTGTGTCCACCATTCCTACTGAAGTCCAGGTTTGGATTTCAGAGCACAACAGAAAGTCACAATCAAAGTCAGAGAAGGACGTGTGGAAGGGAACATGAAGGGGGATGTCCCTGAGTGGTCTTGTGACCCGGTGAGAGTCAGTGGTGATTTGGAGATGTTCACTTTGACAGGAAAGGTAGCCTGCCTCGTAGGAGGCCTGCGTAGGAGAGCTACATCAAGACATTCTGCCTCACCGAGCTTTACTCGGGACAACACTTTCGCTCTGAATTATTTGCCTGTGAAATTGCTAAAGTCCCAATTCAGTGTGTGAAATATAGGACGTGGGCCCTTTCCCCTAGGATTAAAGAGTCGCCTATTTTTTAAAAAATTACAGTCAAGACACCAAATATGGCTTTTTAGCCAAGTTTAGAAGCTTTTCTGCCTGGAAAACATAATTTTTTAGAGAGATTTGGAATTTCTGTTATTTTCTAAGACTAAAAATGCCTTGAAAATGTAATCATTAAAGAATAACTGATGAAATGTTATGAGCAACCATGCTTCCACTTCTTTGTTTTGTTTTTTCTTTCTTTCATCTTGGGAAAACATTTTAATTAATTTTGGTGTTAACTCACAGCTAGTCCTACAAGGCAACAGGAAAAAGTGGGTCGTGCATGAAGATACAGTTGAAGACACTGTCCAAATGTAGACCTGAGCTTTGGGCCCCAAAGTTAATCTATTCAGTGTTATTTCCACATAGCACCTTATTTTTTTGTGAACTGCTACTTAATGATAAAATAGCTGAATTTGGATGGAGCTGGAAAATCTTATTTATACTTTAGTAGACATTCATGTATTCATTTATTCGCACACTTAAAAGAGCAAACAAGTTCTAGGGAAGAAGGGAGGGAAGACCTGGCGAGTGCTAAGGACCAGCTGATGCTGTGCAGAGCAGGCAGTGATTGATACTAATAAACTGACATAAAAATGAATTGAATAGAGAGTCTGTCCTAGGCCTAAGTGACTTGTGGCGAGGCCCACAGCTGGCGTGGGCACGAAATTAATCCCCAGCCCAAAGGCCAGGGCTGAAACCAGCAAACGGTCTGTGGGGTCCTGCTGCCTCAAAGCCAGAGAAACACTGTGGCTGAGGACTCTGACTTGTCCCAAGGCCTTCTTAGCTCAGTAGCTCAGCTAGCAGATAATCAGATTACCAGTTAACCATGACTTGCTCCTGTGTGCTTTTCCAAAAATGATTTGTTCTTCAAATCCTTGAGCCTTGCCTGCATCAGCAGTTCACTCCCACCACTTCCTGAAGCCCCCAGAATACCTCCAGTCAAACTATGCACCTAATAAAAGCCAGGAACACTGAGCATCTGGGTCTTAAGTCATTCATTGGACTTTGACCATCCTGATGCCCCTTGTAACTAAAATATATATCTTGTCTGTTTTATTCCTTCTTCATATCCCTGAAAAGGAGATCAGTGGTCCTGGGCCAGGGCCCTGATGAAGGAGTAGAAGGCCAGGGCCATGGGAGAAACCAGGAGAGAGGGGAGGCTGCAGGACTTATGAGAAGAGCTAATCCCTGCAGCCAGAAATAAAGTTCTGGAGAGGAGAGGCCGTGACAGCATGGTGACACTAATACTCGGTCACAGGTTCTGCTGATTGCCAGGATTGTCGCTGGCTTAGAATTTTAGGAAATGAGAAATAAATTGGTATATGTGTTCCCCTCTTCTACGAGGCCATTGAAAGTCATTTTTCAACTTCTTTTTGCTCAGCTACTATGCAGCATTCATATACGATCCTAGAAACACCTTCAGCTAAGAAGGTTACAGAGGATTTTAGAACATGCATTTGCCCTTTGAAACAGCATGCTAGTGGCTCAGCAGTCTGAATGTTAGAATGTGTTCTTAAAAATGAGGCTCTCAGAGCACTGTGCCATACACCTGTGATCCCAAACTCTGGGAGGCTAAGGCAAGAGCTTTGCAAGTTCCACCCCAGCCTGGGCACCTTAGTGACTTAGTGAGAAGCTGTCTCAAAATTTAAAAATAAATGAATTGATGAGTAAGTTAATTAAAGAGCTTGGGGATATAGTTCAGTGCATAGGGCCACAGGTCAACTCAATCCTTATTACTACAAAAGAGAGACAGACAGACAGACAGACAGACATTAGGAGGGACATGGTAAACAGTGAAGGAAATCTCATTTATTTCTGCAGTCAGATATTAGTAAATCAGTATTTTTAAAAATATATAACTTCTATGATGAAATCTTTTCTGAGAGACTTTTAAAATTACTGTCTCAAAAATTTAAAATTTTAGCAATTTTTCAATTTAACTTTCTCATTACTTTTTCTTTTCAACCACTACTAGTAGAAATTTCCCTGTAGGAATGTATTGTACTTGGTTTGTAAAAAACATCTGGGGAGCATTGCTAGAATTTGCGAACGGGTCTGTGTGGATACTACTTCTGCCCTCTGAATCTTCTCCTAAGTAGAGCGTGAGAGACCACCAGTGCACCTGGACGAGCCCTGGGCAGCATCTTCAGGGCCTCCTTTTTTTCTGAGGCACCGGGATGGACGCTGGGACATCCCGCACAGCAAGCTCGCACTCTGCCACTGACCTGCACTCCCCGCTGGGCAGCAGCAACTCGTAGATCTAAGACTTAGTCACTAAATCTCTTGACACTAGATGTATGGGATTACTAAATGTGCAGTTTAAAGCCTTTCAACTTGGATGCTATATTTTAACTACTCAAGGATGCCATACTTTTAATCCTTATCATCCCCTGCATTCAAAGCTGCTTTATTTTACTTAGTAAGATGGCTTTTGAAAGAGGATTGAAGAATAATATTTCATCTCATTGGGTGCATTCAGTACTAGCAGGTCAGACTCTGACGTATTGATCTCAATAATCTCTTCAATATTTCCTTGCAGTAAATAAATGCATGAATCTTTTTCACTGCTAACTATGAATCATGAAATAATCATTTAATTTAAAATAAATTTTGTATCCAAAATGATTTCTTTATTATGTAATAAATTATAAAATTCAATTAGAATGCACGATTGTTCCCCTGGTTTCTACTCTCCTAGTTACTAATCTGTTCAGTAAATAGATAATTTTATACAATTCATTGTGAAACTCATGCATCATACTCAAAGACTATCAAAAACAGCAAAATTAACTCTTTTTAATGTATGGTTTTCTAAAAACATATACTTACTTCTGACATGGCTATGTCAGAAATATTAATTATTCTTTTACTCAAGTAAGTAATAGAAACAGTTAAATTAGAAAAGCAACCAAGGGTAGTATAAAATGTGTGCATGTTTATGGATAAGCTGTAAGCTCATATGAAGTGCAGCTTCTGGACCTATGTTTTGTGAGAAGGATCATCCTAGAAGTCTGATTTTGTGACTCTTCATGCCCACTGCAGAGTGATGTAGATGCACCTGTAGGCGAAGTGACCACATTGTACATTGTGGATTTGGGTAACTGCGGTGTGATTTCCAACTCATTTCCCCTGCACAGAGCTCCAGGGAATTTTCCAGATTTTTATACCATACACTTATTTATAAATAGAACGGAATGTTTTTATAAATAGAAAAATTAAAACATGAAATGGAAAAATATGGGAACATTAAGCTGCATTTTCCATTCATTTGGGAACAAGGTATACTTTCACAGAAGGGAAATACAGTTGTGTGGCCATAAGGCCCTATGGCCTTCTAGTTATGAAACTGGAATGCATTCAGCACTCAGCTATCTACACCTTAAATATCTGCGATACATTTTCCCACTGGGAGTCGCAGCACAGGATGGGGCAAGGGGGGCCAGTAGCAGCGCCGAGAGGCGGGGAAGCCGGTAGCCCCGCGCGGCGGCCCTGGCTGAGCGGTCCCTCGGCTGACCAGCGCAGGGCTGCTGAGGGCCAGGCGCTGCCCCTCACCGCTGTGTCAATGTCCAGGCAGGTCCATCTGGTAGTAACGGGGCTAGTCCCGCCCCCTGTCCCTGTGGGAGGCAGAGAGGAGATTTCTCCCAGGTGTCATCCCCAGCGCTGAGTGGCACTTCCATGTCCCTGAAGCTTCACTTTACGGTTGTGTCCAGGAGAGCTGGGCGAGTGTCACAGTGCATTCCGGTGCTGTCACGACAGATTTAGTGGTGGCAAAATCGATGTCGAAAGCCTCTCACGTAACACATTTCAAGACAGCGTAGACAGTAGTTAGCAGGTGACTGAAGTCCCAGGGTCTGGAGTCATAACCTGGAGTTCCAGAGATTATCTTCTTTCATTAAATTTAGATTTCTGACTCAGATAAATTAGACCTCATCTTGAAAGGGAAGATATTTTCCAGAACTATGCTGATTAAATAAACTAATTTTGAAATATTAACTACATGCAGTACTACATGGAATTTTAGCTCTTCAGAAAAGCTTAAGGAATATTTGTGTGCAATAAAGCATTAGAAAAATAATCATGCAAATTGGCAAATTCAGCAACAGTTTCCATTTCTGATGACACAGTGGAACGGAATGAAGTCTTGCAGGGAATTTACAGTTAACAGCCCAGCGGTGTCTGGGGGGTGAGTCTGTAGCTGCTCAACACTTCCGCAGTGCTGATTGCTGTGCGACTCTCAGAAGGCAGGGCGTCCACACTAGGGTGACTTGCGGGCAGAGAGCTGTGTCACCCTCCAGACACAGGTTGCATAACTCTGGCCGAGTCACTCATCCTGCTGAAAATAAAGTGCTTTATTTATAAAAAAGGATGTCACCTACACTTTGATATGCCAGGAACTGTGCAAGGCCGCCTCCATGTGTGTCTGTGATGTGTGTGGAGACATTTTCAGTCCAGGGGACTGAAGAGCTCACTTTGGCGAACTTGTCTATTGGCTAGAGACGGGAAGACGGGTGATAGTGAATGAGATACTAAGGGCTGGCTGGAGGTCTGACGAGACCATGACTTGTGTGAGATGCTTGGTTTCTAAATCTTTCCGCGGTGTTTGGCTGGTTAAGATGCAGGTGCCAGTGTCTGAACTGCATGATTTCCTGAGCCCTGATTAAGGTACTCGCCGCAGTGTTTTGTCCAGTGCGCTCGGTGTAAAGCTCTTGCCTCTGCTTCCTCAACATTTTCATACAAAAATTTTCTTTCTGTGTCAGATCGCTGCTACTCACTTTAAGTCTTCCTTGCATACATCCATTCTTCATACAGAGCACCAAATCTAGAAGTGATGATAAAGAAAACAAACAAAGCATTGTAAACAGAAAGACAGCAGAGATTTCACAAGTTTCATCAGGACGTCCGCCTCTCAGGAGTGGCTCTGAAAAATGATGAGATTATCACGAAGTACACTGCTCATAAGATTCAGATGTTCTACATATAATTTTCTCACACTTAATTAGGATTAATATTTGTTAAGCACATAGTATTTCATCCATTTTTTTCTACAATTTTTTCCTTTCAAGGTTTTGCAAGGTAGTTTGGGGAAGAAAAACGAAGAGGCAAAGACTTCGTAAAGAAAATCCAAGTAAAATAATTGTATGTTAAAAATTAAAGGTGTATTTAAAAGGCAGTCATGTATATGCTTCCAAATTTGGGTCATGAGGAAAGGTTTTCCCCTGTCAGAAGTCATTTCCTTTCAGTAGTTTCCAGACGTTGGCCTACTCTTTAACAATTTCCCCGTACTCTTCACTGTATTTGTGCTATTATCCTCTTGAATGGGGGAAGCCAAATGTTACTTGAGTTACAGAACCATGAAAACATTTAATAAGCAGAAACATATCTGGATGAAAATAAGCACTGTCTTTAATTTATGATTATTTAAGACTTTCAAGCAAAATAAACAGCTTTTGTTGTTAACAAACAGAAAAACATAGGTTAGATTTTAAAGACACAATATCTAACATAAGTAGATTAGTGAAAGTGTCTCAGGTGTGTTGTCTACTAATAATAGAACACTCGAATGCCTTGAATAATTTACTATTAAATCTCTCACCTGTTCAACCAACCATAAAATTGCTCCTTACTTAATATCAAATGACAACTTTGATTTATGGTGACATGTGAATTCAACTGAGAGGATAAATACTCCTAGGAATAAATACACTTTGATCTCAATGGGCGAAGTAAAACTTTAAGTTAAAAATAACATGAAAAGTACTTTTATTTTCCATATCAATATGCAGAGTGTCCCCGTGTTTAACTAGTAAAGGGCTCCACGTGTATCTAGGAGGCATGATTGAAAAATATGTGTACTTAAATAAAAATAAATTTATTTAACTAGAAGATACACTGCTGATTACCCCCATCAAAATGCTTCCTTTGCCTCAAACACTTGCCCATTCTAAGCAGTACTGGAAGCCCTGTTTCCTGACAGCTGCCTTTTAGTTTTAGTGTTGTGGCTGCCTCGATGTCCTGAATTGATTTCACGGTGGTGAGGTGGAGTCTCCACGGGACTGGCTGGTGGGGGCGTGGGAGCACACTGCCAAGTGTGTGTCTGTGTCTGGGCAGGTCGTGAAGGTGTGACCGGCCTTGAGTTCTGTCTCTGGTCCCCTAAACCTTCCTCTCTGGGCTGCTGCTCTGCTGCCCTGCAGGCAGCCGTGAACTGAGCAGCTTTGCGCCCCCACCACAGTTTTGCCGTGACGCTGCGGCGTTGGAGCAGCCAACCATGGACTGAACCCTCTAAAACAGTGCACAGTATTCTCAACAACAGAAAAGGTGCCTAATAGGACCGTCATTGAGACGTTGGGGAACAGCCAGAACTTGCACAGTGTTGGATCTGGTTAATGAGGTGCATGAAGACGCAGTGTCCTGTTTTCAGAGCTTGCCTTTTCACTGAATGGCACTCAGAAGCCAAATTCACCCCATATTTGACTATAATTTGTAAAGAAACCCTCAGAAAAGGCTTTCAGAATTGCCTCAAGAACTGGCAAGAATGTTGGCATAATGAGGTGGAGGATTTCGAGGGCAGTGGGCAAATTTACAGTAATAAATTTTACAGTAATGAATTCATTTATGCATTTACCATATATTCTGATCCCCCTGTGTATTTTTCAAGCTTTTTTGGAAAATAATTTCATTTGGGAAAGGACAGTTTGAGTTGCATACACACATCTCACTCAGACTTACTGTTTGCCTTTCATTTTTAATAAAACTTTAAAAATATTCTATACAATTTTAATAGCTCATATACATAGGTGGTTTCATAAACACACTTTACAGTCAGATCCTGTTCAGTATAATACTCCACTGTCACTACTTTGAAATTCTTCATATTTAAACAAGAGGACCCATATATTTGTTTTGCAGTGGGCCTTGCAAATTATGTAGCTCATCTACTCACTCTGTGTATGACCATGTATTGCCAGTACAAGTAAAAATACTTATTAATTTAAACCTATGAGCACACTGCAGTTGAGATGATTTGCCTGTCACCTCACTAGGACCATGGTCCAATCACAGCTGGACTCATCTTACTGCTTTGGGACCATGACAAAAGCTGATCAGTCTCCTCCTGTTACCTTCCCAACTGTCACTGTCACAGCTCTTCTGACGGTATCCCAGGAACATCTAATTAATTCTCTTTTAGCTTAGCGAAGCAATTTGATTAAAACAAATAATAAAAACTCTATTCATCACAGTATAATGTAATTTTAAAAAAATGAGATGTAACTATGAATATGGTCAGAAAAATACACCATGTCCTTTTTAACAAGTTGCAGGAGAATATGTAGAGTATTAATTTTTTTGTTGCTTTGTTTTTAGAAACATACTTAGATATAAGCAAACTTTGGGAAGATCCGTATTTTAACTATAAACTGAAATGGCAGTAGGGAGTGGTGATATATATACATACATATTCAGAAGATTTGTGTTTTGCTTTAATTAAAATAGTCTTACCACAAATGTTTCCTTTTTAATTAGAGAAAAGTTAAAGATTGTTTTTAGTAACAAAATAAATATCTATTATGCTTTCCTTTTTTAAAGATGTCCATCTGGATTTTTGAAAATATTTGACCATTTTCTAAAACAAATATTTTAAGCTATAAGTTTAAAATTATAATTGTTAGAGTTAGAAAGTCAACTACTAAAATCATCTGTATAAATGTTTTCACTGGGACAATGTCAATTATCCAACTATTTCAAATTTGTGAAAATGAATTCATACATTTGACATTGTTTATAGGTACTGTTTAGTGTTCAAATATAGTTTATGATGATAAAAGTTCAGTTAATTAACCCATGCAATGATCAAATATAAAAATGCTATTCCTGCCCTCCAAAAAACTACATTTAGTGAACCAGACGGAAATAAGACCAAAGTATTTCTAATTCTTACTTTGAAATCAATGTGATCTATTGAGAATTATTAAAATAGGCTAGATGATGAAACCAATTGCCTGTTTTGATCAGTTCCTGTCCTAAATGAGACCGTTTCTAAGTAAGAACCATTAAGAAATAAGGCAAAGCAAGTATTCTGTTGGGATATATTTGGAAAAATTGTTTTAACCCCCAAATGGTGAATCCAAACGTAACAGGAAAAGTTGATGAGTAGTGCTATACTGGACAATTTCAAAGTGCGAAATAAATTAGTCTTTCAAAATACCGCTAGTAGTAAAGTTAAGTACCTACATCAGCATGCACATTTTGTAATGCTATTACCATTTAGATTCCTTTGTTCATTAATTTAGAGTATCCTAATTACCATTAGCAGGGCTTCTTTGCAGTATGGTTCTCCCAAAATCACTATGGTTATTGAAAATCACTGTTTAACATCATTCTCCAAACCCAAGTATATATAACAAGAATTGTCATCAGTAGTGAGGAAATACTTTGGACTCTTGCTCAGAAATAATCTGAAAATGTGTTGTTTCAGACGCCCTCCATTAATTTCCTTTGTTTAGTGATAACCCTTTAAGATAATTTCATGAAATGAAGGAATCATTAGAAGAAATTTAAAAATTAATGTAAAAATGCTAAATATATTTTAAACAGTTAATCTAGAAATCAACATTGAAGTTATGATGCTCTTGTTGGAAAATACAAGAAATTTTATGTGACAAGGAAAGGATATTACTATTATCACTAAGCATAAAGGTATAACCTGGTGAAAGTTTGTCATATTTTTACAAGCATATAAAATTATAACAAGTTCTTAAACCTGTTTTCACTTCTAACATCAAATCTTATGTATTCAAATAATCCAAAATTATTTTGTACACACACAGACACACACACCCACACTTATAGACATACATAATCACTACTGAATAAAAAATGAATGTGACTCTTATTTCCAAACCTGCAAACTATTTTCACATATGAAACACTTTGCTATAGGGTAAATTCTTCCCAAAATTGATATGTTAAAGTATTAATCCTCAGTACTTCAGGAATATAGGGCTCTAAAGGGGTTTATTAAGGTAAAGAAGGTCATATATGTGATCTCTAATCCAAATGACTGGTGTTCTTGTAAAAAGAGATCAGAGCCAGGTGTGAAGGCACCTGCCCGTGGTCCCGCCCTGAGGAAGGCTGAAGGAGGATGATCACAAGCATAGATCCTGTGTGGGCAAGTTAGTGAGACCTTGACTCAAAATTAAAAAAAAAAATTTCAAAAGGTCTTGAGTTGTAATCAAAGGAAAAAACATCCCCTGGGTTTGATCCTCAGTAAAGGCAAAAAGAGTTTACAATCCACTTATACTGTATCAGTCAGTGTTCTACCAGAGAAACACAAATGTATAACAAATTACAAAGTCAGCTTAGGATAGTCACCTGCAGAGTCCAATGGGTAAGCGTGCAGAGGGTGTTGGCACACTGGAGACCAAAGGATTGCAAATCGGTGTCGGGAGGCCAGTGGGTCTGTGACGGAAGGCTGAAGAGTCTGCACCAGAAGCTGAAGAGTTCGAGGTGGAAGCTGAAGAGTCTGTGTTGGAAGCCAGGAGACAACATTCAAGGGAAGGTGAAAACCAGAGCTCCTCTGAAGAACAGAAGCGATCCACCCTCCCCTTTTACCCTCCCTTCATACCCCCAGGTGATGAAACATCCTAGGGCAGGTCCTCTACACCCTAGGGTGTGGAATTGCTGAGCTGACCTAGTTGAGTTTCTAAATTTCTCAAGTAGACACAATCAATCAACTGTTACTGTGTATTCTTTTGTTTTTGTTTCATTTTGTAAGGAGACAGGGTCTCACTACGTAGTTCAAAATGGCCTGGACTTACTGTGTTACTCACACTGGCCTTGAACTCAAGGTGATACTCCTGCTTCAGCCTCCTGATTGCTGGGATTACAGGCAGCAAACACCACCCTGCCTAGCTAGATGATGTATTTACAAGGTATAACATTCTCAGTTTTTGAAGTGAGAAAGCAGATTATACTATCTTGTAAAAAGTGAATTGTACTTGTAAGTGAAGTAGCTTATTTGTGATGTCATTTCATGAATGGCTTGTTTAAGAAATGAAGAGTGATGTGTGTAGGAAGCTACTGCTATTGGATAAATGGATATTTAGAAGACGCCAAACCTTTGAAGGTCTAAACGCTGCCTGGAGAGAATACATGTTTCTCAATTCTAAGTTTTTCATGGCTGTGAATATGGTGTGTTAACTTGAAAGGGGGAGACGTGATGCTAATTGTATACTCCGCTATTATCTCAGTGGTGGTAATGAAGTCTGAGTTACCTCACCCTTGACTGTTTCTAGATGGCGGCTACCTATGAGCAGCTTTGGAAACTTACAGTAAATCTTTCCAAGTCTCAACTGTGTTTTTAATCACAATAAATCTACTCATGGGATCTCCAGTGGTAAGTACTCCAATAAATTCTTTTGGCTAAATTAGGAAAGAATAAGAAAATAATATGAATTTTATGGCTTATAGGGACTCCAGAAATATACTAAGGCTTATTTTTCTGTCTGACTAGGAAACTCGGGCCCTCAGAGTTTTGGGTTGTTTAGATAAAATGATTGAATTAGATGTTGTGAGTAGAACTAGTTAGGTATCACATAATGATATGCAGATATACCTTCTAAAACAATATAGTAGACACATTTATTTCCTTTTTTGTCTACACAAGATCTGAATTTGGGGGACCCCTGCAGCTGCACTTGCTCAGCAGGAAGAACTGTGTGAACACCTGTGACTTCTGGTCGTCTAGCGACCCACAGCCCAGCTACATCCTGGACGTAAGAGTTTAAGTCTTTTATCAGAATAAACTAGTTTATTGTTGCTGGTTTCTTGAACAGAGAAAATGAATACCTGAGAAGGCTGAGGGCTTCTTTCTGCCATGTGGCAGGTAATTTTTTTTTTATCGGTACCAGGGATCGAACTTACGACTGCCTGCTTGCAAGGCAGGCGCTTATGCCGCTGAGCTAAATCCCCAGCCCCGTGGCAGGTAATTTTTTAAAAGCTGCAACTGGAGAAAAGAAAGAAGAGAAATCACAGAAAGAAACATACAAAGGAGAGCAGCTCATGATGGAACAGATTCGTGGTTCCCATTTATTCCTAAGGTGTGTCTACAACACTGCCCCCAGATTCAGGAGTAGCTCCTGGATTCCTATGATGCCCTTGTCCTTTCTTCCTAAGCAGGTTTATTTACAGTCAAAAAGACCTAATGAATGCCTACTTTCCACACCCTTGCAATGCTCAAAGCAGCAGATTGAGTCTCACTAACATGAGAAACAAATAAAGAAACAAAGAATAAGAGAAAAAAATCTCCCTATTGATATTTAAAGCTGTAGATTTTTATGTCGCAGAAGTATTGTTAAACAATCAATTCAGATAATTAGTTTACTAGTCCCTTGTGCCTTATTCTTTACTAGACCCTGTTGGTAGTGTAATACACACCGACACTTTGTGGCAGGGCCATGTTCGCTTGTACATACGGGTTCGGAATGAAGTTACGTGTCTCTACCGATATTACACTATGGAGAAGTAAGACTCAGGGTCTGAAAATGCCTGCTGTGGTTCACATATACAATGCTCCCCGCAAGTCTCACATCCAGGTTCAGGGGCAGGGCTTTTGCAGGGTGATTGGATCCTGGGGTAACTGACTCCTCAGTGGAATAGTCTGTCGATGAGTTCATGGCTGTGTGTTCCTTGGAGGTGGGTTCCGGGGGGAGACTGGGCAGGATGTAGCCTACCTGGCTCGTCTCTTATCTCACTGTTTCCCGGCTGACAGGCAGCACACAGCCGTTCTCTGCCAAGCTGTTCTGTCATGCTGTTTTTGTCCTTGAACCTGTGGACCATGGACTGAAACCATCTCATTTGTGAGCCGAAAGTTAACCTTGCCACCTTTAAATATCGCTAGTACAATGCTTGACTTAAAAACTTCATGCAGTTTTCCAAGAAGACTTTAGTGATTTCCTCTGAGAGTCTGACCTTATAAATATGTATAACCCAAGGTCTGGTCATCTGTTCTGCCAGGATCGCATCTTTACTGTCACGTACTGCTTTGTGTGTATTTCAAGATTTTCATGCAATTTTTCTCAAATCTCAAAGCCAAGCTCTTAGGCAGCTATAAAATAGTTCTTTATTCTTTCCCCATGGTTAAAAATCAAATCACCCTGAGTTGTTTAAATGGATATTTTAACCTTCATAGGTTTCTCCATCAGAGCCTGTTAAAATTTTTTATTGTCCTTGCTCAAGAACTCTTATATAATAGATTCTTTTATCAAGAATTCCTCTTTTTATATAAAACTGAAGCCTCTACAAACACCTACAGCTGCTTCATCCAACAGACGCCTTACACAGTCCTTCAGAAGGTCTACCACGTCAGTTACAGACTCTCTCATGCAGAAACTCTGAGAATTTGGATTTGATGAGGAAAAATAATTATTTCACACACACATGTATATATTATGGTTTAAAAACTGGTGGTCAACTTAACACCAGCTGAACTGAATCAGCATGGTACTGAGCATAGATGGCCCACCTGAGGAACGCTGCCCGCATAAAAAAGAGACACAGAGAGGAAGACTGTAGCATTGGGTTCCCCTAAGTGTTGTCCTTTGGAGCCATTGGTTCTCCTGGAGGAGCTTGTCATGCTGGTTCCCCTAATATGAATTCAGCCATTATTCCTGGAGAAGCTCAGGACCGTGTCATTGAGAATGGTTGCAGATCACTTTGGGGGAGCTCTGGTCCTCATATTGAGCATCACTTCCTGTCTCCACAGGGGAAGATGTGTGCTGTTTAATCTCCAGGAGAAGCTTGTCATGCTGGCTTCCTGAGGTGTACTTGGCTGTTCTCATCGTTGGAGAAGCTCAGGGCCTCATTATCACTGAGGATGGCTGTGGTACTTTGCAGGGGAGCCCTGGCCCTTGTTTTGAGCACGCTTTTTGGCTCCACTGCAGAGCCCTCAGTCTGCTAGCACAGCTCCTTCACCCCACTGGCATAGACTTTCTAGCTTCCACCACTGACCTTTGGCCTTCCCAGTGCAGATATGTGGGATAGACTTGCGCAGGTCATTGCCACAGGCTCTAGGTCTTCAGCTGAACTCATGCAGGTTATTGCCATGGGATCCAGGCCCTTGCTGAATTTGCTAGATCTTTAGTGTTTTGAAAAGATTTCCGGTACTTTCTGGTACTTAACTCTGGGTAGCCAGCATAAAATAATAAATTTTGTGTCCTGTGTGTAGTTGTTCTCCTCATAACCCCTAACTACAACAGGTTGTATTGAATAGTTTTTCAGTAATTATGTGAGCTAAGGTAATTCACTGTAGTTGGTCCCCATTTGGTCCCGTAAGTATGCGGTAACAAATATACACATTAGAAATCTGACCAGATGCAGGAAGCAAAATCTTGAAAACTGTTAATCAGTCACATTTTTCTAATGACTTTAAAATAGACACCAAATTGCAAGAGTTAAATGAACCAGCGGTCCCAAGTACTGCTTCCCGTTAATACCCGCTCTGGCTGGATGCCCTGTTCTATTATAAAATAAATCAGCACAGAACCAGAGGAGGGGGGTGGAAATATTCAGACAAATAAAAATACAATATGTGTCTCAGAGGTTGATGCTACCGTGAAATAAGAGACAGCAGCAAAAGAAAACAAGGTGGTGAGAGAAATGAGAAAAGAGGGTAAAGGCCGTGGAGTTCAAAGGCACCTACTGCACCGCGTGTTGCTGCCCGGCTGTGGCCCTCAGCCACACCGTGGCCCTGCCCAGGGCTCAGGGAGATGCTTCAGGTGCAGCTGCTGGCCACGGACCGAGCGGCACAGCAGCAGGAGGGAGCTGATGCACTTCCCTCCTTCCTCTCCTTCCTTCCTCGGTAGCTAGGACTCTCGTGAAGGGCGGTCTTGGCTCGGGGCCTCACCAAGACTTGTCAGAGCTGTAATGGGATCTCCAGCTCTCCTCCACCATCTCCTTGTTCCTTCTCTCTCCTCTCACAGGTCAGTCATCCAGGCCCATTTATCCCGGGGCTCCCCGACCCTCCGCTGCTCCCTTGCCTCTGCAACCGTTTCTAGCATTTTCTGACACAAACCGTTTACTTGCCTAAGCTCACCTTTGATCTGTTCTCAGAGGACTTAAGCTGGCATAGAGTAAGGACATACCAAAAAAAAAAAAGAAAAGATAGCATTTTTGCTTTAAGAAAACAATTCCCATCCTATTTTGGCTCCTTGCCACTTAAAGATGAACAACTTTCACAATTTGAAGAGAACTACTTTCATGGTAAAATAAATTTAAAAATAAACACTCTTTAACAGTTTCCCGATGTATTCTTTGTGGTGTAACTGAAGTGGTATTATTGGTAGGCTCCATTAAGTAAACATACATCCAAAAAAAGACAGGTTGCTACTAAGATTAATTAAAATCACTATTGCTTACAGACATCTCAAGGAAGCTTCCACTAATGGTTTTTTATTGGGATAATAATGGAAGAAAACACAATATTGCTCAAGATAATATGTAATTATACTTTCTATGTTGGTAAGACCAATTTTTGGATATCACTACCAGTTGAGGACAGTATCACTTTTTCCTTTTTCATTGTATCTTTTTATTTTTTAATTAAGAGAGAAAATGCATACCATTAGTTATTAGATTATCTACAGTAAGGTATAGCAATATTTAAATTATTATATGGATGGAAAGAAATTTCCACTATCTGCTAGCTTGTTCTTACAAGTGATTTATGAATTATAGCCAGACCATTACAAAGACAAAATGAACAATTACATGTAAGAAAAAATATGGACTATAGAAGCAAAGTACTGATTAGTGGAACTGTAATTATATTACCTTCTCACAAAAATCATTAGTTAAGATACACAAACAATAAAAAGAAGATCACTTGCTCAAACTTTGGGATACCTTTAAATTTTACTTTTTATTTGCTTTGCTTTAGTAAAAAATAGTATTAAAATGTGACCAACATTCTATTTTCACTGTGATCTCATTATGATTTTACTCCCACTACCTCCTAACAGGAATACAAGTGTGATGGGCCCATTTTTTATGTCCCCAATCACTCTTTCTTTCCACCTCTATGCTTCATTATACCAATGCAGAGCCCTGGACGCCTATGGAAACCCACCTACTTCTCATGCTTGCAGCAGCATATTTTTTGAATTATAGATAAATGATATTACCATCCATTTAACATTATCTGTTTTGTTTGGCAAATCTGTACTTGACTTTTTTAAAAACTGTAGTTTTCTATAATAAATATAATTTCCTGTAATAACCATTATCTCTTGTCTAATGACTGTTTCTTAACTCTTAGGCCTTCCCAGTGTAGAAGTTTTTTTGGCATGTGATAATACTGATTTGAATAAATATTAGAGAAAGCCTGAACGTGGTTCAGTGTCAGTATCCTTAGAAACCTAAGGATGTATTTTTCCTTCGTTCATAAATAAAACTTGCTTGGGAAATTTATTTGGGTAAAAACTTGCTTCATGCATGAATAAAAACTTGCTTAAGTTCTTTTTTTAATGTAGCATTTGGAAAACATTTAATTTTCTCTTTGTACCCATTATGAAAGATGAGATAATTGAAGCCTACCTACTTCAAAATATCTTTTCATAGTCAAATGGTAGAATATTTTCTGTATCTTTGTGACTGTAATACCCCTCCAGGGTCTGTATGAGTGCTGGTCTTTTGCTCCACTCCAAAGACTTTCAGCCTGAAAAAGTATACTTTCCTCCTCCTCTTCTTCCTCTTCCTCCTACTCCTCTTCCTCCTCTTCCTCTTCTTCCTCCTCCTCTTCCTCCTCTTCTTCATCTTCTTCTTTTTGATTTAAGTGAAGGAAAGTTTTAAAAACTTCTTTTCCCCTTCTCTTACTTTTTAATTTAATCCCACTCTATTCTTTTTAGGCATACATGGAAAGTCTTTTAATTACCTAAAATTCCTGGGCATTTTAATGATTTACTTTTCAGATTATTTATTCAGTGGATTGTTACTTAAATTTGAACATTGAGTCCTTTTACTGACTTTGAGAGAATTTCTGCATTTATTTTGTGTGGCTCCCAAACTATTGTTTGCTTGCTGTTCCTTTTTATAGAAGCCTGGTTTTGTTTCTGAAGCATTATCTGCTGCGGTCCCTCTGAGGGTGCTCATCACAAGATTTTCCTTTGTTCCCTAAATTATCTGTTCTCTTCCCTGTCATCTGCTCTGGTTGTCTAAATTAGGCCTTCTCACTCATGCAGTTAATTATCCTAAATTGTATTGATCTTTGGCTTCCTGAATGTACTTTAGGTAGCCAGCAAAGGTTTCCTCTGCTTTGTGTGGTCCGCCTGCCACAAAACATCCTTCTCCTCCATGGGGGGAGCGACAAAATTCCTTTGACCTTTTCTGTATCAGAAACTGCCCAAATCTCACTGGGCATTTCCCAGGATGGGTGGAACTGTTCCTGAGTGACCTGAGCTCCCAGTACTCACTTGTCTCTTCAGCACTGTGTGCAAAATCTCTTAACTGAGCTGGGGATTTAGCTCAGCAGCATAAGTGCCTGCTTTGCAAGTGCATAGTTGTGAGTTCGATTCCTGGTACCAAAAAAAATCTCTTAACTACTTGGTTAACTCCCCTGTTGTTCTTCCTTTTCTTTATGTGTAGTCATGAGAATAAAAACTTTCCATAGCCCCCCCCTTTAAAAAATTTTTCTCCAGTTCTCTGTGTTAGTCGCTCTCCTTGTTGCTGGTGCGTGATACCACACGCACGGTTTAAAGGAGGGAGCTCTACTTTGGCTCACGGTTTCAGAGGGGTCAGTCCCAGCATGGTGCCACCAGTAGGCAGAAGCCAGCTGCCGGACGAGGTTGAGTGGGGGAAAGCCGGAGTCAGGATGCAGAGCAGGGAGGAGCCAGGGAGTGCAGATGAACGCTTCCAGGTCCCCGTCACAGTGACGGTCATCTGCAGCTCCCATGATCCAGTCACCTTCCACAAGTCCCTCCTCTGAGAAGAGGAGGCTTTTGGGTGCTGTTCCTGGTCAACACCGTAGCGCTCCCCCTAGGTCTTTCAGGCTACAGCAGTTTTCCTGAATGTGCTGCTATCTTAAATTCTCTACTAACTAACCTGTTTCCCTTTGAAAGGTTAAATTTCACTTGGCACTTCTAGGCAATTCTGATCACTCGGCTATCATTGTTACTTGCTCTCTTATCTTGCTCTGCCTACTGTCAGAATGGCTTAAATATCTGCCAGAAATTGAAGATGGAGAAGATCTCTCCTGTGAAACGCAGGTAATGGTGCCCCCCATCTAGATAACCCACCTGACTCAGCTTGGGGGAACACTGAACTGTGAACCTGCACAGCTGTCTCACTGGCGGGAGGAGAAGGTGCTCTCACAGGCTTCCTCTCTTTCAGACAACCTTTTCTTCATGGATCCACAACTCTTCTTCCCCCACACTGCGATTCTTGGCAGCACTTTCTCTTGTGTGTTCGAAATCCGTGGCTCTTCACGCTATGGTGGGAGTCATCCTCCTACTTCTATCACAGGAAGGCGTGGATACAGACAGATGAAGCAGACAGGAGATGAGAGTCGTTGGAGGGCCGTTTTTCACTCTGGGTAAGGGAGACAATAATCTGAAGATGTTAAATCATTGATTTTGTTTTGTCTTCAAAATATGCTCTTTTACAGCCTCCCCAACTCAAAGCTGTTCATATGGTTTATTATTTAGGATGGCCTAGAATATTACATCCTAAAAGAAACAGGAGATAGGTCGATTTCCATTCAGAAGCTGAATTTCTTCACACTTCAGTGTGACAACCATTATTGAAGCACCCATAAAGACAGAAATCTGTAAAGAAAAAAATTTTTTTTATTGGTACAGGGGATCGAACTCACCACCGCATGCTTGTAAGGCAGACGCTTATGCTGCTGAGCTAAATTCCCAGCCCCTGTAAAGAAAATTTTAACAACATTAATTTCAAGACTAGAGAATTCAGATCATAGGGTTTATTTCAAATTCTGATAAACTGCTCCTGTTCACTAGCTATCTAGTTTATAAGGCTTGTTACAGTTCTGGGATAGTAACAGGAAATTACGTAAAGGAAATAAAAGACAAAATTCAACCCCTTTCTTCTTAGGATTGTCAAGAAAACAAGAAAGACACTGCAAGATAAACTAAACTAAACACTTAAAGAATTATAAATTGGGGTTTCCAAGTCGAGATCAAAATTTTAATGGTCCATTTCTTTGGGAGAAAATTCCAGGCATTTGCAAACTGGCCCTCTAGAATAATTATCAGCTATTAACAGCTTTCATTATTAGTTCCAGTGTGCAATAAAGCATGGGAGAAATGGAATGAAAAAACTTCAGGACACATGTAATTGTGATGAGGGTCTCCTGGATGCCCTTCATGATGTGTTCCATGAGTGGGGGTCTCGCCGTGCCCGTGTGGGAGAACGAGTTCTGCCTCAGGGTGAGTGAGAAAGGTGCCCTGACTCTCAATAAGGAACTCACTCAAGGACACTGCGGAGGAAAGCGCGTGGGCAGGGCGCGGTGCATCTGACGCCAGCACGTGATATCTGAACCCTCTCAGCCTCCCTGCAGCGGCCTCGGGGTGCTCAGAAGATGCCTCCATCCCCGGGTTACATAGGCTCCACCTCCACACACAGGAGCGCCATCTAGAGAGGAGGAGAAAGGACAACAGCACGTACTCAAGACGCTCAAACAGGGTAATTCACGGTACTCATACACATGTATTTGTTTATTCATGCATCTACTCACTGTATTTTCCAAGAACGCTTTTCTGCAAAAACATTAATAATACAGCGAACATAAGAAGAAAATACTCATTCTCATGGGCTTTTCTCTACTGAAATTATTCTGAATTTCATTAAGTTTACCAACCTTGGACCAAATACATATGTCCCTGAGCACTGTGACATTTTTTTCTAAGCTAAAGTTTGTTAGCCTTCCTTCCTCTTTGTACCCTTTCCTCTTCTTCATTGAGCACAAGAGTTCTTTAATGGTGAGCTAAAAAATGCAAAGGATAAGAGTGTCAAATTTAAATGCACACATCAGGTCTCTTACTCACATCAATAAAGTCAAGTGACTGACACCAGATGGTGAGGGGGGAAGTCCAGATACAGCATAGACCCAGGACCAGGTGACTTTCAGACAAAAGTGACGCTCTGTGACCCCCAGTCATCCGTGAAGTCTTTAATAAAAAGCTATATGAGCATTGCAGTTATCACACACCCCATTTCATACCCATAGAGTCCCACAGCTTGTAGAACATTGATTACAATTAAACTTCATAAATCCATAGACTCTAGGCTTGTTTTCTGTAAGCAACATCAAGCCAAGGAAATCCTCCTAAGAGAAAGATTCCCCTCCTGTTAAATGTCTATTTTCTGGGGGGTGAATTATTGCTTACACTTGTAAGAAGATTGGGCTATGTTACCTGGTTTTCCTTTTTCCTTTGGAACATCCTTGGTGCCTCATTTATAAAGAAGGTACAAACAAGGTACACACAGGTAAAAACAGGTTACAGGCCACCTCTTTAAGTCCATCTCTTCCCCCAACAGAGAATACACATTTTGAAGAACTAGACCAGAGACCCAGATGAATCTAAGTGTCCACTTTCCTTCACCGTGTCTGTGTTCCCACCCCCAGGGCACTGTCACATGGCTGACGGGAGGGTGGACACTTGTTCCCCAGAGACTGAACATTGCAGCCCTTCAGATACACCTGGGAACCTTCACAGCACCCAGTCCGAGGAGGGGGCCAGGTGGAAGGCTGAGGCAGGAAGGCACCTCTGGCTGTGATCACCTCTTTCCTCCTCACTCTTTCCTTTTATTTCCGATAATGCACTAGAATTGGAAACCTGGTGGTTTTCTGTTTCTCATCCTTCACACTCTACTGCATGCTTAATGTATTGAGGCAGAGCCAAAGGAATTTCAGATGTTCTAAAATTTACTACAGAAGAGTTGTTTATACCTGCTGAAAGGAATGAAGAAAGCCAGTTCTGTGACTAAAAGTTAGCACAAGGCCTCTTTGCTTTAAGGAAAAGTATTCATTTTCGCTCCATATGAGGCAGTCTGGAAAGAGATGGCTATGGGTTTTGGCTCCATAAGCAACTCAGTGAGACTGGAACAAGTTCCTGATGTCCTTTAGCCTCATCCTCTGTTGCAGGCGGAGGTTGCAAGGAGACCAATTACATACAAGGCACAGAATTTATATTATTTTATGATGGTCACACAGAATTACATACAAGAACGTACAGAAAATCTGTCCACAACACTAAAGACCTAGAAAATCCAGTGAGGGGCTGGATCCCATGGCAATAACCTGCATGAGTCCAGCTGAAGACCTAGAGCCCACAACAATGACCCCTGCAAGTCTGTCCCATGGATCTGCACTGGGAAGGCCGAAGGTCAGTGGTGGAAGCTAGAAAGTCTGTGTCAGCAGGATGAAGAATCAGTGCCAGTAGGCTAAAGGTTCTGTACTGGAGCCCAGAAGGAATGCTCAAAATGAGGACCAGGGGTCCCCTGAAAAGTAACACAGCCATCCTCAGTGACAATGAAGTTCTGAGCTCCTCCAATGATGAGAACAGTCTAGTACATATCAGGAATCCAGCAAGACAGACTTCCTAGAGATTAAACAGCACATGTCTTCCCCTCCAGAGCCAGGAAGCAATGCTCAGTGTAAGGACCAAAGCTTCCTCAAAGTGAACCTCAGCCACTCTCATGAAGAAGGTCCCGAGCTCCTCCAATGATGACAGCCAAGTTCCTATCTGGGGAGCCAGCATGACGAGCTCCTCCAGGAAAACCAATGGCTCCAACAATAGCACCGAGGAGAACCCACAGTGTTCCTTGTCCTTTCCACATCTCCTTTTATGCTGGCAGCTTTCCTCAGGTGGGCCATCTGCACGCAGCACCATGCTGATTTAACTCAGCTGGTGTTAAGTTGGCCACCAGTTTTTAATCCATAGCATCTTCCTTCTCCCTCATTACAGCCATTGGGTGGATGTTGCAGCTCCACACAGCACATCTGTGGTCAAGGCAAAAAGGATGGAAAGGGAGGTAGCAGTCCCATTGTCCCATGTGCTAAGAAGATAACCACCTTCCTGGGACACACTGTGGGATGCTGCTTCTACCCCATCAACATCAAATGTGCTACATGGCACAGAAGAGGGAGGGAAATTGATCTAAACTGTTGAACTTACCGTTACTCTGTTGGTCACAGACCCATGCATGTTTCTGCTTTGTGCACACATACTCCTACACCCATCCACCAACAGAATCTCTCATCCTGGTGAGCCATGACTTTACCATTCAGATAAGCAAAACTAACCAGGCACCATGATACTGTTATGTGTAAGACCATGTGTGCATTGCAGTGGGACTCAAGAAAGAATTTATCATACACGATATTTCGGGGTGATGAAGGATGACCAGGGGCTAGAGCAGCTCCCAAAGGTGTCCTGAGTTCAGAGGAGAGCATTGCACCCCTGCATCCCGCTACTCATCTGTCCCTGGACCGGGGCCTTCCCGTCTTGAGCCAGGAAGCTCCGCTGAGAAAATCCCAGGGGCTGGCAGTGGAAGGGAGCCAGAGGACATTTCCACTGCTGCAGGGTAAGGGGGTCTCACCAGCATGAAATCTGAGGTGCATCACAAGGAACAACGAAGTCCTTTCCCACCAATCAAACTGGTGCCCCCATCCTTTGGACACGTTTTGGTATAAATCTGCTATGGTTTTAAAGATGGGGGCTCACAGCTTAAAACTTTATAAACATAGATGTTGAATGCCATAAGAGAATGCAATTACAGGAAAAGGCAGTAACACAACTAAAAGTAAAGTCAACATGGAGAGTTGAAGCTTATTCTTTGTAGAGACCACGGCACCTTCAGCTGCCTGCACACTGCTGTGAATGAGTATCTGTCTCCGTCCATTCCACAAATGAAGAAACTGAGATTGCACTGCTTGCTGAATTTCTTTTTATCATGGAAAAGATTGTTCCTTAGGATTAAAATTTCTACGGCAGTCTTTGAGACTTCTAAGACCTGAAAACACTATTAAATAAAGTAATAATCTTGATAAAACCTTATTAACTGCAAAGTTTTACAACAGACATCTATCATTTTTATTTTTCCGCCATAGTGAAAAGTTGAAAGTTCAGCGACTATCTAATCCCTCTTGCTGCTCTTCTGTGTCAGGAGAAAGACACCCCAAGATCCTGTGTCTCGTAGTCACAGCTCCGTAATCATGCTGTGCAGTGCTGACCCGGACGCCTGGCTCTGCCTTTCCACGCTGCACACTTTCTCTCCATCCCATTTTACAGAAACTTTCTGTGCATTCTCAGGGCACTGGAGCTGATCACTTAAAACACAAAGATTGAAGGCATGTTACTCTCCTGTTCTTTAAAGGGATAAAAATTATTTCCATGATGCTGTCAAAGTATCATTAAGTAGGAGAGATGTTCCTTGTCTTCCCACTAATAAATTTCCAAGAAAAACAGTGTCTCCTCACAGACAACTTCTCTTCCAGAAACTGTGCCTTCCTGACGCTGCCTGCCGAGGTCCTGTGGCTTTTCCCAGACCGTGCCACATCCCAGGCCATCGTCTCTTTGCTTCTGAGTGTCCCTGTGGGTTTCACTGCGAGAGGGAACTTTGGCTTCTGGAAACAAAGCCCAGGCTACTGGAGTCTGCTGACCTCCGCTTTCTGCTGGTCATCTCCTCTCTGCACTCTCCAAGGCCTCTGAAGCCCACTCCTGCCCTCTCCCAAGGGTCTGTTTCGTTGATTTCCTGAATTCTTGAAAGACCTGTGTGTCATCTGTCTGGAGCCGAGAGCCATGAGGAAGGTGGTCATCCTTATCTGTGCTGTCTAGATGAGTTTTGGGAGTGTTCAGAATGTGAGTAGGCACCATCATCTTACAGTATTGGAGATCAAATCCTTCACTTCTAAACAACTCAGTCCAAAATAAACTGACAAACAGTGCATTAGACAGACTTCCTGCTGTCCTGTACTGTAGTTCCTTCTTTCCACGGGGATACGCACATTTGATCAATTACCAGAGACTTACAAGAAATTAGGTGACTGTGTTAGTTCTTGAATCATAGAATCAAAGTATTCCTACCTCAGAATACATAAGGATGCATAAGAATTTCCCAGAAACTTTCAAAAATACCTGTGTGCCTCCGATTTCTGGTCTGAGAGTGGCTCGGGAATCTACATTTTTAAGAACTGATATTCTAAACCACGTAAGTTAAAAGTAATTGATTTTTTCTGACCCTTCTCATGTACTGTGTGATGAGGTGAGTTAAACTAGTATTTTTCAGTGATAGTCAGAATATTTAATATACTATGAAATTTCCAGAGGCACTGAAACCAAGCCCTGATTTTAAAAGCACCAAATATAAAAGTAATTCTTTAGACTCAAATTTACCTGTCAAAAACCCCTCAGAATTTATGTCTGCTAAGTGCTGTCTGGTCCACTCCCAGAAACGCTCCACACGGAGAGTCTGCATCCTGAGAACCACGTTCAGGAGGGTGATGTGTGACTGGGCAGTCTGTGCTCTATATTCTGAATTCTCGGATTTTTAAAAATTAATAACAGTGAAATAATGTATCTCATTTAATATTAGTATTTTTAAAAAACAACTTTATATATATGTTTTGTGGGAACCCATGAAAATGTTATGGACTCTGAAAATTAACAGAGAACATGTATCAAAAGATTTGAATACTTTAGCTTGTAGATAGAAATTCTATTATGATTAAAAAGTTGTATTTTAAAAATACAATTGTTTTAATGGAAACTCTTTAACTTTTACTCTGAAATTCTTGCACTAAAGAACTGAATATTTTGCCTAACTTATATAACCATTAAAAGATCATTTACCATTTTTATATAAAGATTTTTTATGTAGAAGTGCAACTACATTTTACAGTGCTGTTTTTAATCAAGAGAAAGTGTAACAAAATTAAAGTTTAGAAAAATTTCTAAGTAGCTTGGCTATTAATTTTGTTCACTTAGTTTTATGTACTGTATATTTTCATTTAATACCTGTCACCAAATTTCAGTCAATTCCACATTTTCCTAATTAGTAATCTGTATTGTGACATATATTTATGGATGTAGATACAATTCTGGTGGGTGTTTTTACTTTTTAATTTTACTCTGCAAATATACTAAGATATTCTATGTAAAACATTTTGAGAACATATTTTTATTCCTAGTTTTTATCACACTATTTTATTAATGTCTTCACACAGAATCTTTCCTCTGGTACATTTATTATGACTAAAAGTGATATTGAACCTGTTGGCAATTTTTCAGAACTCTCCCGTGTCCTTCTGGCTGACTAGAGTGTTCACGTACCACGTTCATGTTTTAATCAGTACAGCACTGTTTTCAAATCACGATGTGGTGGTGACGTTTTTAATTTTATGCCAGCCCAATTATTCACATTACTTTAGGATTGCCTGGTTTTGCTTTTCTTCTATAACATATTTCATGTGGGTATATATATTGAGATTTCTAGAACATAGTGCTCCATCTGTGGCTTTAGAAAGAATATCTTGAGTGATTTTAAAATAATTCATTACTTTCAAGTCTGAAATCATACCTCCCCAACTGACTGTATCTGTACCAAATTTCTTACTCTTTGTCTTCCTTTAACTTAATTCACTAAATGACTTCAATAAGGATATAAAATAACATCAGTTAATTTTCTGGAATATAACAATAAGTGATTAAATACATTTTAGCAGATGAAAACAGATAGTGCCACAAATTTATGCAGAAATGCTGAGAATCTTGAAATAAAGACTCATCCAGAGTGCAGTATGACCGAGGAGGAGCAGACTGATGGAACCACTCTTGCCGTCTTCTCTCTATGCCCCTCTTCTTTGATAGCAATGATGCTATTGCAAGCAAAGGGAGAACTGTGATATTTTCAACAAAAAGAACAAATCAGTTGAATATCTGAATGGAAAACAAAATGAATTTTGGCTCCTACCATCTACAATAACAAAGGAAAAAGTGTGAATCATAGAGCTTACTTGGGAAGGGTGCAGCTTAAAAGCATTGAGATAAAAAGAGAGTATCATATGACACTAGTAGAGAAAGATGTCTTCAGTAAGATCCAGAAAGCACCTACTACAAAAGAGAACATTGATGAGCTGCACTTTACAAACACTGATAATTTCTCTTCACCAGAACTATCATTGAGAGTGAAAGATTCCATATCTGGTAATTTCAACATATGGAAAGAATTAAAAATGATCAAAGAAAATCCAGTTTTAAAAAATACAAAGAACATGGAAGTCACTTCACCAGCGGTGTCTACATGGGCAAGAAGCACATGCGATTCTCATTGAAAAATGGAAATTATAGCTGCTATGCACAGAGTAGAAGAGACTCGGTGCGTGGCAGTAAAAATACACTGCTCATGGCTATACAATGTTTTTTAAAAATTCACTCTCCTCCAGGAGCAGTATGGGAAAAGTTTTCTCTATTCATCCCATAATTGTGAGGTAATTAAAATGGCCAAAGTCCTTCTACATGTATCATCATGCATGCAGCATGATGTAAGTGGCAGGAAGGGTAACCAAGTGTGAAATTACAGAGGCCACCTGAAATCACAGTATAGGAAACATGTATTCAAATAACAAATTGGGGAATGGAGGATGAAAAGGATGGGTTAAAATATATTTATTATATCTCATATATGAGAAAGGAAAGAAAAAGGAAAAGTTGAAGACAAATATCTTTAATGATGTTAGCATGTGTGTGCTTTTAGAAGATGGTTCATCAGTGCCATCAATGTTTAACTGTCCTAAGTCCTGTTATCCTTCAGGCATTCAAATGTTTCACACTATTTAAATTTAAAATCACAAAATAGCATTGATGAGAAAAATAATAGACAGGCTTGTCTATTTTTTAAAATATTTGAAATCTGACTTTTAGGTAACCATGAGAAATAAAATCGTATTGAAATTGTTGAAGTAATTTATAACAAAAATTATATATAATTATAGTAAGGAACCACACAGTTGGTACCAAAGATAAGTAGATGTTTTGGAAAGCCAAAGTTCTGGGGAGAACCCAAGATGAGTTGAAAGGGAACGGAATGTGCCCAGAGTGACAGTAGCCACCAGGAGGAGGAAAACCCCAGATACTAAACCAACGTCCATTAGGTAAACAGCACCACTGAAAATGGACAGATTCTTGACACTGTTCCAGAAATGGTCACATTAAGCCAGATCTGTTGTTACCATTTTGAGAGTTCTACTACTTTAAAATTTAAAAACTCCAAAGTCATTTAAAGAGAAAACTGAATTTCTAAACCCAAGCACTCCTGCGTGACGTCGGCAAGGGGCACTCGTGCCATGGCGTTGTATTACAATGTGCTGTGTGTTGCAGGAGGGCAGACGTGGGCTGCCCCAAGCTCTGCTGTGTGCTATTTCCATGCTGGTCACTTTTCTTAAGCTATTGTCCTACTCACAGTTTATCAATGTGTCTGCATCGCTGCATGTCTGAGGGGTCTTACAGCTCCCCAGGCCGGGCACGTGCCTCAGCAGTAGATCGGAGGCTGTGGCTGTGAGCGCGGACTTGTATAAAGCACTGGACTTCACGCCCCAGGCTTCCCCTTCCTCCTACGTCCTCCTCCTCCATGTTTCAGACAAACATGGACCTGCAGTACCTGAAAGTTACTACACATTGCATGTAATTGGATTGTCCCCATCTCCAGGACTCGCGGAGGGCCTGTTCTTGGGCAGGACTCCAGAAGGGCTGAGTCCATCGCCCTGCTTGGTGTGTGTCCAGGTCCCCAAACTGTCCCTGGCCCAGCACCCCAGCCATGTGCCTCTTTTCCTACTTTCTGTGCTAGATCCAAGCCACCACAGGCAAAGAAATATGTCCTGGTCCCCTAGCACACAGAAAACACTCAAATATTTGTTGAGAGGATAATAATCAATCTAGCAGGTAATACTACTTATTATTTTCTTTTTTATAAAATCAATGTTCCTTTCATGGCAAAGATCACATCTACCAGGAAAACAACACTCAATTTCAATTCTTTGTTTGGCTTTTGATTTCAAAACAATGCAATTTCCCTTAGTTACTTCCAGGAACTGGATTCCTGAATGCCCTTTCTGGACCGAGCACAGGGACAGGACTGCTTAGGACTGTTCAACTGTCTCTACTTGTGCATCTTCTCTCTTTGAGCCACTCACCAGAATTGTGGGTTTTTCTTATTGTTATCCGTGCAGTTTTAGGAACTAAATGCTTTTACAGAGATTCTTACCACAAAAGTCTTCCTGTCTAGCACCATCGTATCATCTCAGAGACAGCCGCTTTTAGGGTGTCACTATTTCTCTTTATCTTTTCATCCCTACCATCCAGTGGCACACTGAGATTCTGTTTTAATCCCAAGCATTACGTGTTGACTGCTTGTAATGGGAGTGAAAATCTCAGGTCATTTCTGGAAGTCTCCCATACCCAGCACACTGGCACCACTGCAGGCTGGGCCACATCAAATACGCACCTCTGCAGACCTGCAGCCCGTGTAGACGCCCTCCCCGTGGGATATAGCATGGCTTTCTCAGAGCGGGATTGAGAAGCAGCCTGCGTGCCCATCAGTAGCAGATAAAGAAAGTGTGCCATTTACACACACTAGAGTACTACTCTGTTATAAAGAAAGGCAAACTTGAGTCATTTGTAGGAAAATGGATGCCCTTGAGGTCATAATACTAAGTGAACAAAACCAGACATACAGACTTAAGTATCTCATGGTTTCGCTCATATGAGAAACCTAAAATATAAAGAGCAGAGTAAAAGATATTGGAAGCAAGGAGGTAGATCTATTTCAAATGGGAAGGAGATCAAGAGATGGATGGAGAGAAAGGGAGGGGAGGGGAAAGGGGATGAAAATAGAATTAAAATGTGTTGTGTACCGACTCCATGCAAATAGTGTAATCATTATGTACTGGAAATGCACTAATAAAAAATGAAAATGATAAAATGCAAAAGCAAAACTTTTTTGTAATAGTTGCTATGCCTTTCAAGTTATTTTTGGTCTTTCTTTTTGTGATTTGAGTCCATGTTGGGCTTATTGTCTTTGTTTTCCTTTTTGTTTTTGAGACACAGCCTCATTCCTTTGCCTAGGCTGACCTCCAAGGCGAGAGTTTCCTGTGGCAGCCCTCCACGTTGCTGGGATAAGAGGTTTGTGCCACTGTACCTAGCTGTGTGTCCATATGTTATGTTAGATAAATTTTCAAACATTTAATGGACTTTGCCTCCTTGCTTATCATTAAATATTTGAACTTTGAAAAGCTAATTGGAAGCTATGTGTTCATATGAACAGATTTTTCAAATATGGATTCATCGTAGAAGATTATAACTGGATTCTTCTTTGCAGTACCATCAATATATACACATGTGACTGTCACCTAGTAGATTTCCTGGAGAGTGATTTTCACATGTCTTGCGTATAGTGAGCCTATTTTGCAAAGCATAAGAATCCAAGAAATGGAGAGTGTTGAAAAATTGATAATCAGGGAAAGGCTATTCAAGCTAATCATCAGGGAAAAGAAAATTAAAACTATGTGAAATGACCATGACTCAGATAATGAGTAGCATGGGTTGGTGAAGGTGAGGAGCAAGTGAAATTCTCATAGTCCTGAGGAACAAGCCGGTGCGTGCCCCAGACTCCCTCAAGGGTGAGCCTGCGTAGCTGTGTGAGCCATCAACTCGCCAGCCAGCATATACCACCCTACACACTGCACAAGGGCGCATCATTCCACTGAGGTGAACTGGCAGCATCTTAGCAGGTCATAGCGTTTCCTAATGCTATGTGGCAGAATCCAGAACAAAGGCCAATGCAAAAACAAGTCACCAACTTAGAGGCAGAGATTGATTCACTTATGAGCCATAGTGACAAGGAGCCAACACAGTCAGCTTTGCTATCTGTTCCACTGACTAAAGCCGCTCAGGGAATGTGCTTTTACCACAGTGGCAGCCCTCGATTCTGAACATCAGTTTACCGGAATTAAATTCTGTGTGAAGGGACTGTTCTGAGTGATGGCTGATGGGCCCAAAGTCTCACCTGAGTGAATATCACGGACAGTATTAGCCTGCTTAGCTTCTCTGAGGGTCTCAGCCCTGAGTGGAAGATTGTTTCCAATTCCATGTGTTGCCCAACATTTGTCTAAGACCAGCGATTGGCCCTGTCCAGAGACACTGGGACTTCTTACCAATGAGCAATAAATTCAGTTCTCTTTCTGTGTTTGACACTGAGTTGTGGTTTTATCATCCTTTGATTTCAGTTTTCAAAAGCTTATTCTGTTACACACTTAAAACAGATGCAGCTTTCTGCATGAATATAGATTACAATGTAATGTTTTAAAATTTCAAGAGATCATCTATTTCTGACAAAGATGAAGGAATGAGGACCAAATTTACATATTGCCTTAAATAACCAATCAAGAGGCAAAATATAGCAATGAGTGTGTTTCCAGGCGTGAGACGTGTGCCAGAGCAGCAGAGAGCCTCGAGACAAAGTCCATGCTGGTCCCTCAGGTGGTCGGTGGCCCTGAGCAGTTGTTCCAGGGAGGAGCTGGGGAACAGCCTGGGGGACTTCAATGTGGAAGGGACTGAGCTAAGAGGCTCCATTTCTTACAAAAACACCCAGAAAATTTCGATGTCATGATCTGGGAGCAGTGATGTGTGGGAGCACGGGCTGCTCTAGAAATAGTCAGATTGTCCTCTGGCTCTTCCCAGTAACCTGGAGACTGAGTACAGCGTGTTCTTTTGCGAAGTCACTTCAGGGTCTCTTTTGTAGGAGAAAGTAGTAGCATGGACCTCTGGGGTGGTTGAACAGTAAATGGACTCATATATGTAAAACTCACAGCACAGACCCTGGAGTCAGTGAACGAACAGAGCTCATCCTGTGTACGTGATGCTATTGAGGCTCCTTGAGGTCTACTCTGAGGCATCTACAGATTGTGCAGTGCACACTGGTGATATGGCCACATGGTTGGACTTCCTTACAGAGTAACTTTGCAAGGCTTTTTCTCAGTACTAAATCAAATTGCCTATAACTGCTCTCAAAATTTTCCATTGAAATAATATATTATTAATATAACTTTTCTAGAATGACATATAAAATAGTGTTTGTTTAGACATTTTACTCTTAAAGTGCAACATACCCTCAATTTTGAATCATATTGGATCCAAATTGGATCATTTTGGATCAAGCAATACCAATTGCTTGCTATTGTTTAAGGCAAAGAAAAGTATGCATTTTTCAAAAAAATGATAATGGATGCCAGTTCCTCCTCTGCAACCTTTTGTGATGATAAGATTTCACCAGGGTAACTCAGCTGAATAATACAGTTGCACACTCGTTTCTGGAAATGTGGAAGCTCTTGAACTTCTTTCTGCAAACTTCCCTGTGCAGATTGGATTAGGCAGTGGAAAAAACCCATGCACTGTCCTCATTTGGGCATCTGAGTGAATTACGGAGTTACAGAGAGCTGCCGGGTACTCTAACATCATTACAAACTCTACATGACACTAAGCGCTTTCTACATGGAATCTTTACTGGGAGACTTGCGGGGGACCATGGGCGTGTGTGTGCATATCTCCAACAGAATAAAACTAATAAAGACAACCTTTAATGCTCATGTCTCCCCAGGAGAGACCGGATGGCTGTGTAATACTCTACCCTGGCAGGGCTATCTCTTTTCAATTATTTGGGCTTTCAATTTAGAGCTGAGAATTAATCTCTGTGTCAACACAAGGGATTCTCCTTTGTAATTATATATAATCTTCAGCTCTGTTGATGTTCAAAGTTTACTAAAGATCCTTTAGAAATTATTTTTCTTAATGAGAGAAATGTTTAAAATATACAACACAGCAATCAGAGGAAAAGGTACAAAACATATATTGTGTTTTTTTAGGTGAAATTATATTTCAATCTCATACACTGAAAATTTTTGCTTATAAGTGGCCCATCATAATCGTTTTGCTGATTTTATGAAATGCATTAGTAAAAAATCTTGAAGACTGGATGTAATCCTAAGAGCATTCGTATAAAGACAGAGTAAACCTGTTTAAAGAAAGTGTTGGATTATTGGTAAAGTACTAATGGGCTGGGCTGGTGAGCAAGGCAAGGTCAAAACTGCCAGAGAGGTGAGGAAAGCTTTCTCCACACTGATCGGACACTGGTCCCTCCGTGTAGTGCAGTGATGGCATTTACTCTCATCGCCACTCTACTCACCTCCTCTTGTCCTGCGCTGCCTTTGCCTCAGCTTCCACAGAGCTTTTGTCCCCATAGCACTGCTGCATGACCTGCCTCTGGCTGAGTCCCACAGGCTGTACTCACCCACATCCTGCACCCTTCCTGTGGAAAGTAGCTCCCTGGAATACTGAGCCTCTACTCCCATGAAAAGCGCTCTTCCACTATTATTCTTTATCTCATTAAAAAAAAAAAAACTTTGCTTCTTTCTGGTCTTCCTCCCAGAAAATATTTCATGCAATCCAGGCTCAGAGGAACCACCCCAGTTTTTCCCCTTGTGTCAAACATGGTACACTCAAATGCAGTTTTCTCTCAACTTCCATAGCATTTATAAGGCAGGCTTCTGATGCCACCTGCAGAGTCAGGGCTGGAAGAGTGGTAAAGGGCCATCTGTGTGCCCGAGAGCCGAATGATCCACTCAAGGGTGGAAGACCTGGAACTCGCCTCACATCTATCAAGAAGCCAAAGGGTCTGCACTGGAAGCCCAGAGATAAACGCCCTAATGTGATGGCAAAGACCAGAGCTCCTTCCAAGAAGCAGAGCGGGATTTCCTTCCTTTCCCTTTTTATTCCATCTGGGCTACAAGCCTATTTGTTGGAACCACTCACACCCGGAGTAGGTCTTCCCCCTTCACGCAGACATACCAGAACTGTACTAAACCAATCAGCTGGGCTTTTCTTATTCAAGTTGACAGAACAGGAAACTGTCACCTCTGTCCTGTAACTTCCGGCATCCACCACCAAAAGCACCTACTAACTTGTAACTCATCTTTCTATTTTCTTAACATTTAATCAATCACAAACTCCTGTCAGGTTGCACCTAATAGTACACCTCTTTCATTCATTATCTTCTCTTTCATTCCCTCTGGAATGTTCTGAAACGGAACCATTTTCTAGAACATAAATGCTACGAAGCATATTTTCAGCCAGATTCCCGGTGTCAGGCTCCTTTCCCCTTACAATCAGCGTCTGTTAGAAGAATAACCCTCCAGGTATGTTTCCCATTTCTGCACAATTTGGACTTTCTGAGCAGAACACTAACAACTCAGGTTAAAGAATGACTAAAAGATGAAAATGTCTGGGAAGTGAGGCATGAGGAATGTTCTGGAAAAATTTAAAGACACATTGCTACATTCTGAACATTGTGTCTTCCCTACACCGTATGTGTTGATACCTAATCCCTAGTGCAATACCTTAGGAGCGAGGTTGTTCAGAAGTGATTAAGTCGTGGGCATGTAGCTTTCACGAGTGGCACCAGTTCCCTTATAAAAGGAGCCCAGGGCCTTTGTGCCTTCTGCCAAGTGAGGACGCAGTGAGAAGGTGGCATCTCAAACACAGAAGGCTTGTACCAGATGCCAAATCTGTGGGCAGCCTCATCACAGACTTTCCAGCCTCTGGGCCTGTCAGGAGTGCATTTTTGTTATTTATCAGCTCTCCTGTCTAATGTATTTTGTTATAGCACCCCGGAAACTGAGACAGCTCTCAGCATCCTCAGACCACATTCTAAAGGTAATGAAATCCAGCTATGCCGCTTTCCTCTTCCCTGGAGACATGTGGATACTTCTAGGAGAGCCCTCTCTCTGCAGAGGAGGGTGAAGGGATGGACGGCAGGCATCCTGCAGACACTCCGTGTGCCAGCATTCAGGGCCGCCCCCCACTGACTCTCTGCTGGCTGTGTGTGTCAATGCTCTGTTTTCTGATCTGCAGACCTCAGGTTTCTGTGAGCATAAATTCATTCATTCAGCAAGCAAAAACCCAAACAGTATCTTGAACAACTGTATCAAATTAATACTGTTTAAATGCCAATCTCAGAAAATTGCTTCTTTGCATAAAATATTTGGTATATAAAATATTTTTAATGTAGGGTATTAAACATACAGATACACTATATGAGCCCACAAATAGTTTCACAGAAAAACCATATTTATTATTGCTTCTTGAGAAAGTAGATCATTTTCTTTAATAAGTGACATTGCATTAATAAGATAACCTTATTAAAATGTAAAATTTTATGCATAATTCATAACACAAATCAGGACAAAAAGATCAGAGAAATAAATGTAAAGAACAAAAACCATAAAAATATTACAAAATAATATTGGTTACTTCTTATATAACCTTGAAATTAGAAAACTTTACCTAAGTATGATATAAAATCTGAAACCAGAAAATTTGAAAAGAATGATGGCAAAAATATCATAAAGTAAGAAGAAATAAAAATCTACACTAAGTCTGATATTTATATTACTGACAACAGTGTAATATCCTTATTATGCAAAAAATTCTGAAAAAAATATAAAAACTTGACAGAAAACTTAGAGAAACAAAATATTTACAAGTAAAACATAAGCAAACACCAATTAACAATACAAAACTATGTCTTATTTCCATTTTTTCTGTTGAAAACCAATTTTCTTCAGTGTTCCCCAAATCCACCTGGGTATTTCTGGCCACAATTGCTGGAGAACACAGGTTCTTGATGACCATGATGCTCTGTGAAACGAGGACTAGAATGTGTAGTTGCCTCAGGATGGCTCCACACAGCAACCAACGGAAATGGCGTGATGCTCACCTGTCAGGAGGCTGCAGACCACCCCAGAAGCGGCGCACTACATTCACTACCAACAAGCTCATTTCGTCATTTTTAAGTGGAGACGCGGGGGCATGCAAAGGCCTTTCCCCAAGGCACTTTTGATTCTAAGCTAAGTAAGTTTACTGCTTTCTTCTAACCTCTATTGAGATTATGGATTAGAATTCACTTTTTAGAGCCCATTTAATGATTCAGTGCTCGCCTTTCCTTCAGCAGCAATCCTACTTGCTTCAATTTATCACAGATTTCAATGCAAACTTTTCCTCCAAAGTAGGTCCTTCTGTTGCAGTCATTGCACTGACCACATGGCTGGTGTCCAGATGTGCTGGGCCAGCATTTCCATCCTGATGATTTGTGATGAAAGGAGCAGAAAAATGGGTTAGTCACCCCAACTTGTCAACGTGTGGATAAGCAACAAAACTTTTCATAGATTCCTTTAGAATTAGTGTAAGTTATGTCTTACCTATTAGGTTTAATTTTAAATAAATATTCCTTAGTCCAAGGACTACTTGATCCAGCAGTGACAATAAAACTGGTGAAGGAGGAAAGCTTTGCGAGTCAATTACCATGTCAGCCCCTTGCCCTGCTTCCCTAACTCCTCTACAAAAGTTGCACAGTTATCTGCAAGAGATATCCTGATGCCTCTACTGAAGCTGTAAACAATACACAGTACATTCAGTGCTTTAATCTGTTACCAGCCCCATAGTTTTCAGAAGGTGTTTTACCTGTCCAATCTAACGTTCTATTAATCTGTTACCTTGAGAAACACTGAGGAACATGAAGCATCTTTCCAGTGTGTGGCTCCTGACACATCTGCATTGGTGGAAGGTGAGACCTTGCTTCAATCTGATTAACGTTTAGTAGAAGAGTGAAACCATTTTCACAATTTTTGTTGATTGCTTTGATAGTGTTAGCAGCACTCACTTCAGTCACTGCTTATATAAAGCTAAATCTGGAATAATTAAGTTCTATCGATATGCATTTTACTCAGCAGAGGAATAGTAAAAGGCTGGTGCCATGGATTTGCCAGCTATGGGCTAGCCCCCACTTGGCAATACTCCCCAGTATGAACTGTGAATACTCTCTCATATTAGTGAATAGGGCTGTTATCCTAACAGTTGAAGCATCTGCAGGAGGTACTGTGAATTTGGTTCATCACTTCTATTTCCTCACTGGTCCTTATTTCATGGACCTTCAAGAAATAGAACTGGGACATGAACTTGTCAGTTCAAGCACCTTCAGGATTTGACAAGGTTTCTTTAGTGAACATAAACATGCCCTATTCACTTTGCCCTCAAAGTTTCCCTAATGTTTTCCAGAGAGCAATATCCTGTGTGGGAATCTCTCCTATTGCCCAGGAAGCCACTTTCCAGACTGAGCTGTAGGATAGTTGGATCAGTACGCAGAACCTCAGAACCCAGGGGCCTGTGAGGTGGCTCAGTAACAGTCAAGCGTCCTCTGCTGCTTTGAAAAAATACTCTTGCTGTGTAAGCAGCTCCAATAATACAGCTCTCTCAGAGGTCAGTTATCAATCTTACTCACCAATAAGCAATACCAGCAAACTGATATGAACTGACACCAAATTCCTCAGAACCATGATTACAAAGCTAAACTGTTAAACAGTATGACTTATGCTTTATCTGGGGACCAGTAATGTTAAACGCCTCAGGCCAATTTCAGTAAGGCTAGAATTAACCTTATCAGGCCAATTGTTTTAATAATTCCTTCTTCTCCTATCTCAGTCTAGTGATCATTCACTCTAATAAATCAATGCATCCTGAACTTTCTCATAATAATTATAGTAATAGGCTCAATTGACAAGTTATATTTACTGTTCAAGCTTACTGTTAGTTCAGGTTTGCTGCTAAAACTATAGATATATATAGTTTTAAGAAACTTTCTAAGGTGTCGTTTCTAGTGGTGTAGGTGTTTATCATCTTACCCATATTACCATAGAAAGCGTCAGGCATCATCAGTAGACTACAGCCTTTTCTGCCTCAAATTACCGGGGTGCATTACTGCTGAGCGCTGTTTTCAACTGTTGGATTTATATCAATTTAGAATGTGCTGTCTGTGCTCAAATTCTTCACCCAAAACATTTTCTAATACATTGATAACATATATAAAACACAGTTTGCTAAACTCTATTCATCCTAGGTTTATGCCATTCTAAATCTCCTCTCTAACTTTTTCACCCACAGCATCATCGTCTCTACCCTCTTACTTTTCGTCTTCAATGAGCATCCACATCATGACCTGTGAGGTACTCCTGGTGCTACCCGGGTACATTCTTTAAAGACCGGAACGTTTAAAAGGAAACAAATCAAACTCCTCACCTTAATTCTTTTAATAGTGATCTCGCCTTTAATACGGTAGTAGTGAGGTTGGCGTTTTCTCCTTGCTTTTTTTCCTTAACGTGTATCAGCCTGGAAGCAGTGTGACCACTGCAGCTGAAGCCAGGCACCCCGTCTGGCCAGCTTCCCTCATGGGATTGACCCTTGGCAACTGCACTCAAACTACAGAAACAGTTATCTGCCATTTCCACAGAGAAATTTTCTTAATATTAAAAAAAGAAAAGTAGACCATATTGGTCAAACTAAACTGTAATTCCCACAGCTACATACATTTAGTGAGATGGTGTCTGACAGAATGTAGGAGTAGGAAAAAATACATATTTTCAGGGGGAAACTCTAATGTAAGCAAGTTTTGGGGGTTTTTCTTTATTTGGTTTTAGTTGGATTTTGATAACCTCTACATACTATGCTGAAAGTTGGATTTAACCTTCCTCTGAATTCATTTCTAAAGGGATAATATCTTTTGAGCTTATTACCTATGAAATCAGAAATCCTAAGATTGAAAATCCAACTCTTCTGTTAGACAGCGTATAAAATACAGAGGAAGAGAAGCCGCTTCCCATTTGGGAAATGTTGATTTGTTACTGAAGAAAGCTCTGGAGCAAGCAAATGAAGACTGAGGTTCGGGGGTGACGCAGGGAAGGAAATGAGATCCTTATCTACGTATACAAAATGTATCTTTTATTTCACTGACTTTTCTTCAGACTCACTAAAAGATTTGACATCATTTTAAAGATGTTAAATCTACTATAACACATTCATAGAGTTTTTTTGTTTAAGAAGATGATTACTTGAATACCATAATTAAAATTTACAGAAAAGAGAAGAAATAAAAATTTGAGTTTCAAGACAAAGCTTCTAATCCATATAGTTTACACACAGATATATATTCGATAGTAGCTCTACCAATTTTTAAAATTGCTTTTGTGGCAAATTATACATGACATAATATTTTCCATTTTAAGTAATCATTCGGTGGCAGTAAATGCATGTGTAACATTAGGCAGTGATAACAACCACCCATCTTCACAACTCCTCATCTTTACAACAGAAACTCTGGGGCCATTAAACAACAGCACCTCGTTTCTCTCTCCTTCCTTCCCTGGAAACACTCCCCCTCTTCCCGCCCCTGTGGTGTTTGGCTATGTGAGCTAGCTCATATAGGTTCAGTATTTGTCTTTTCATGGCTGGCTCACTTCAGTTAGCAGAGCGTTGTCAAGTTTCATTCGCGGGGCAGCACAGGCCAGGATGTCCTTTCTCTTGGAGGTATTTTTTAATGGTATACCCCAGGAGGAACATCCCACATTTTGCTTCTCCACTCATTTGTCAGTGTACCCTTGTTTGGACTGATTTTACATGTGGACTCTCAGGTTGTTTTCCTGTTGTGAATAATGTTCCTATGAAAATGGATGTACAAATAGTTCTTCAATCTCTTATTTTTCTGTTCTTTGGGGGTACATTCTGTAATTATTAGATCATATGATAATTCTATTTTTGAAATGTAATTATTAGATCATATGATAATTCTATTTTTAATTTTTTGAGAAACTGTACCATCTTATATTCCCACCAATAGTGCACACATCTATATCTCTACATCTTAACAAAGCATTATTTTTAGTTTCTTTTTCATGGAAGTCATCCTAAGGGTCTGAAGTGTTGTCTTGCTCATTTTTTATCTGCAGTCTCCTGATAATAAGTGAGGCTGAGCATCTTTTCATGTGCTATTGGTCAATTGTATATTTTTCTGGAGAAATGTTTATTTGACTCATAAGCTTGTTTTGAATGTTTTCTTTTTATTGCTGAATTGCAGACATTCTCTCTGTAATCTTTGTATTAGTTCTTTATCACATCTATTATCTATACATGTTTTCTCCCATTGCATGGATTGCTTTTTTGTGCACATTAAATTTTTCATGAATATCAATTTATCTATTTTTTATGTTTGTTGCTTCTGCATTTGAGATCAAATCCAAGAAATCATCTCCAAATTTAATGTCATAAGGTTTTTGCTATGCTTTTTTGTTTTAACTATTGTTTTGTTAGTGGTAGTGCTGTTGTTTTAGATTTTAGGGCTTCCATTTTGGCCTTTGGCTCATTGTGGACTTTTCTTTGTACATGGCATAGGTGTATATTCAGTTTTTGCAGATCATTTGTCTAAATCACTGTCTTTTCACACTAAATGGTTTTGGGTATCATATCCAAAAATCATTTGGCCATACATATGGGAGTTAATTTCTGAACTCTATTTTGTTTAATTTGTCTAGATGTCTTCTTTTAAGCCAGTATCAAGCTATTTTGATTACTTTTGCTTTTTTTTGAAACAAAGTTTTGCTGTGCACTTCAGCCTTAAACTGTGGCCTTAAACTTGCAGTGATCCTCCTGCCTCAGCCTCCTGAGTGTTGAGTTTACAGTTATACACCACATGCCCAGCTATTTTGATTACTGTCACTTTGTAGTAAGTTCTGAAACCAGGAAGTGTGAGCACTCCAGATTTGTTCTTTTTCAAGATTGGTTTTGTTATTTTGGTTTATTCATGATTTCATTTGAATTTTTGGATGTTTTTTTCTATTCCTACATAATAATAGGGACTAGTAAGGATTGCATTAGAACTATACTTTGGATAGTACTGACATCCCCAAAAGGTTACAAATAATAAAAGAAGAGTTGGAGAGATATACCAGGACCAGGAAAAAGATAAGTACTGGATAAGCTGACAATTCAAAGTAGCAATGAGATCTAGAAATGCTGTTAGCTCATCTGTTTCTGCCTTCACTAATGACAGCATTACAGAATTCTCTGGAATACATGGAAACCACTATCATGCAACATTGAGCTTGCTAGTTTGGTTACAAGTAGTAATACGTAGACTTACATATCTTTTACCTTTAATATTTTTATAAATAATTTTTTAAATGTCGTTTTGGTTCTAGAGTTTTGTCAATCATGATTTCATATGTATTAATGCTATAAGAGAAAAACAGAGGTGAAAGAACACTGTCAAAAAGTCTAACTCTGCTTTCCTAATGTTTTATGTGGGGTTTTTTGTCCCTGAGAGAAACTAGCAGTTATCTTGACCTCTACTTCCTGATTAATGAATCATTCATTTTTAATCTGCAGCCATAAAAACACAGCCTCATTGCCTTTAAAGATAAAGGGGACAGATAGTATTTCAACAGAATCTTTAAAGTCTTTAATAAGTCAAAATAATGAGGCTATAGACATGAAACTAAACCCTTAGCAGCTTTTCAAAAGCAGGTCCTGGAGGAAAACAGGGGAAGCTTCAAGACACTGCACACCACAGGCCATGATGGGGCACATGTGTCACAGATGGACTTCACCGCAGCCCTCCTGGGAGAAATGTAAAATGGTCAAAATCCTCCGAAGAATAACTATTTTCTACCATTTTTGGTCCAAATTGACACATTTAATAAAATGTCTTAGAATATTTTCTCTAATATTTACCTCCTTTTACTTAGGTCAGGGTGCAGAAATTTACAGCTGTGTGGCCGTTCGTGGGCAAACTGTGCTTAAGCAGAAAAGCTACCGCTAGTGCTGACGTCTAAGCATCTCTGTGATTTCTGTGAGCCCTCTTCGCCTGGCAGAGTCTCCTGCTGGCCTGGAGCACTAACCGTCAGCATCTTTACCACATACACCTTCCACACCAAATATCAAAGCAAGCAGCAATATTATGCTCACAAACTGATACACATACAGCAGCTTTTAATATGAGAACTGGTGGCAAGAAATAGATTCATGTTTTAAACTTCTTTAAGTATAAATGGTGATCTTTGTTATATTTTGTTTCACAATTCAGTAGTTTAGTAATTACATGTAATGATTACCAAGCATATAATGAAGAACTGTTTTAACGTAGCAAAAATTAACATTATATTTTAGGCATTTTTGTCAGTATCTATAGAGGCAAACCTTGCTTTTCTGATATCATGTATGTGCTGACAACAGACACATTTTTTTCTTTCTTTGCAATATCATGTACAGTATCAAGATATTTTATTTGATTTTTTGTGGCTGTAAAAATTTTGAAGAAATTAATGTTATTATATTGTTGTACTTTTCTATTTTATTCCATAAAGGTGGCCAGATTTCTTTTACAGAGCTGAAAATAGAAACTTTTGCAAGTGCTGTTCCCATAGAACCTTAAGCTCATTATTTCCATAAAAAGCTTCTGTCACTCCTAAAAAGATAGTTTAAACTTGCTAAGGAATTTGGACATCTCTGAGACCCTGGCATGGACCCACAAGATTATAACAGTTTCTCCTCAATAACTGCATGACAGGTAATAACATTAGGTGGGCAGAATATAGGCTTGCGTGTCTCTATACTCCAAAATCTGCTTTCTAGCATGATAGTATCAAAGGAATAGAAGTTAAATAAAACAAATAGTCTCTTGCTCCTTAACTAATTCTTAGAGAAGTAAAGGGAAAAGGTTTTGACAACCACTAGAAGAAGAAAGAAAAATTGGATGTGCATTTGTGAGGGTCGTGGGGAGCCATGGAAGAAGGAGGGTGAATGTCACGTGACTGAGTAGAGCAGCCTGGCTGGAGGCCCTGCCCAGGCCCCCGGAGCCGGCGGGAGTCAGGTGAGCGGCAGTTGCGTGGCATACTGGGACGCGTGAGTCTGTAGCGGGGTACAGTGAGCGAGGTCAGCTTCGGAGTCAGACTGTCAGTGGGTTCTGTATTACAGTACCATGGGCACACACACCTCTCACTTTGGGGAATTTTCTTAATTCATCAATCCCCATTTTTTTGTGTGTACCACATACATAATGATATCTATGTCGTGAGAATTTTGTTAAGAATAAAAGAAAATATACTTAACTAAAGAAATTTTAGCTACTCCAATTAAAAGATGGAAAAACTCTTGACAGAGATCTATTCAGGAACAATAAACATTGTGTTTACCATTATTAGAACCATAATTCCACCATTATTAAGTAGTGGTTAGTCACAGAGAGATGGGATAGACTTCTCTAAATGTGAACTCCCAGAAAGTAAAAGGGAGGTTATTGAGTGATGGAGAATGCAAAAAGTGTCAATTTGGTTATGGAAAATTCACACACCTTTAAGTTATATGTATTTTTCTGTTATTCCAGATTTAAATTACATTAGTTAAGAGGGGCCTCCCTGCATATTTATCAGAATTAAGATGATTATTCAGTGAGAGAGCTGACTGAGCAGGAAATACTTTGCATTAAGACTGGGAAATTTTTCTTGAAATTTAGTAAGGAATAAAAAACAGCATCTTGTGGGTAAGGTTGAGCCATTTTTTTCAAAAGTAATTTTCTACTGTTTTATGAAGAGAATGAATCGGAATGACTCATGAAGAAGCAATTTGAAAAGAACAAAATGGAAAAATTATCTTTGCTGAGCTGAAAAAATAGTAAATTTTGAAAGTGAAATTAGGAAGATAATGGTGTCTAAGATAAAAGAACATGTGTAGATTTGAGTATGCTGGAGCCAGATAACTCTCAAATTCTGTAACTTTTTTTTTTTTTTTGCACCAATGATTGAACTCACAACCTCATGCTTACCAGGCAAGCGCTTGAGCCACTGAGCTAAATCCCTGGCCCCCACAATTCCGTAACTTTTTAAACTAAAAAATTTCATTGTAAAATGTTTTAAGTAATAAAAATTAAGTTTAGTAATTTAACAAGTAGCCATACATTAACACCATATTTTGTCTTTGAATTGTTTTATCATTTTTCTATGTATTTTTATTTGGAAATTAAAAATTAAGAATCATAATATGCCGTTATAAAGGGCTATATATTTGTGGTACTGGAGATTAAGCCAAGGGCCTCATGCATGCTAAGCAAGTGCGCTACTAACTGAGCTACAGTCTCAGTCTTTTCTAATTTTATTTTGAGACACAGTCTAAATACGTCAGGCAGGTTAACCTCAAGCTTGTGGCTTCTTGAGTAGCTGGGATTGTAAGCACGCTTCATCACTTTTGGCAATACTGTTTTTTAGTGTCTTTGGATTTTGGTAGAATTTGATAAAATGAAGAAGGAATTCTAAGGTTTTTCAGTTTTGCTCAATTTATTTCTAAGAACACAATTAGTACACTAATAAATGCAGGATTATAAAGGCCATCTTTGGAGAATTCTGCTTTAACAGTAAATGCAGAGTATAAACAGAACATCAGCAAAATTATACATCTATATGTATATGTGGAAATGTTATAAAATACTTATTTATTAAAATTACCAGAGAATAATAAACATAAAAATGCCAAAAGGGATAAAATTCTGACAGTGGATAAATAGTCTCTGTGCTAGCAGAGCTCTGCAGTCATTGTTTTCCTGATTTGGGTCCAGGTAAGTGGAGGTCTAGATTGGGGCACAGAGGAACTCTACTAGATTAAGACAGAGGGGTTTGCACAGACTTGTGGCCTGGAATAAATAAGAGGTCCTGCTGGGTATCTAGACCTCTTCAGTCCCATTCCAACTCAGCTGTATGAGACTTTTACTTAATATGTAGAAGTACAGGCACAACAAGTTCTTTGGGTTCTTGACTAGAAGGAAGATACAGAATTTCAGATATCTCCAATTATTGAATTTCCTGCTAGAGAGAAAGATGTGTAAAATATACAGATAGCCCTTTAAGGCTTTTGAAAGAGATGGTAAATTGAAACTAATAATAGCAATAACACAGCTCTGACTCAGCGTAACTACTTGGGTTATATCAGAATGATCAGCTACTCGTGGCCCTGAAGCAAGGCCAGCAGATCGCTGTAGCTGCTGGTTTCAAACAGGAGCCTAAAGAGAATTCCTTCTGTGGTCTGTCGGCCATTTCAGAACTTTGGAAATGGAATGGTCAATTCATCAGAAAGAAATAGCAGGTGAGTATGGCAGACTTTGGGGGGCCTGCAGGGGAGAGACCCTGGCGCCTCAGGACCTGCACCATGCAGTTGACTCAGGGTGCCGGGAGAACAAGGAACTACCCCCTCTCTGGGGGGCAGCTGAGAGTGTGGCAGACTTTCGGCAGCCTGAAGGAGAGAAACCCTGGCGCATTGGGACCTGTACTGTGCAGTTGACCTGGGGTTCTGGGAGAACAAGGAACTCCTCCCCTCTCTGGGGGGCGGCTGTGATCCTGCTGGTGAGCAGGCTGAGAATCAGACATCTCATGTCCTCTTAACCCCCATCCCATGTCCCCCCACCCTTAGCAAGTGGGAACCAGTGAACTACACATCTTGTGAAAAGATTGGCTATGTTATTTAGTATGAGCTCCCCGTATGCAAAGATATGGACAACCATTTAGAAGAAAACAAGAGACAATATGACAGATAGTGAAGATCTCTGGTTGTCTAGCTTTGAAATTTATGCTTTCTTATGTCCCGTTCTGTTCTGTTTTGTTGTGTTTAAGTTTACCCCCTTTAAAAAAAAAAAGAATAATCAGCTACTCATGCTGGCTGCTCAGAGATGGAATAACATTCCACTTATGGATGAAAATATTATTTTTGTATTCTCTGAGATATAGTAACAGTCAGAGATCATGATCCACAGTCAAGAGAAAGAAACAAATATTAAAATGGTTTCAAAAAGAGCCAAAATGTTGCAACTAACAAAGATTTTTAAAAACTGTAAACATTTTAGTGGGCTGGAATATAGATCAATGGTAGTACACTTCCCTAGCCAGTGTGAGTCTCTGGTTTAAATGTGGGCACTAAAAAAATGTGATTTCTTAAAAACAATTATAACAGTAATGACTAGAAATGCTAAAACAGAAAAGAATGTAGTATTTGAAAAGTGATATTTTAAAGGAAAGTCTGACTTGCAGAACAAACAGAGGATTCAAATAAAGAAATTATCCAAATTTAAGCATATAGAGAAAATTTTAAAGTGATGATAACAAATATAATAATGACAAAGAAACCAAGCGTGAGAGATAGGCGGGATAATATTGAATAATTCTAGCATCTAAATGTAACCAAAAAATGAGAAAGAAAGACATGAACAGAAACAATGAAAACAATTACATCCTATTCTTCATATTGAATAATGGAATCCAACAGACAATGGAATTCTGTATTTAAAAGTCTAGAAGAAAAAAATGCCAGCCTAAAATTTGGTACACCAAGGACATAGGAAATACAAATGAAAAGGAAATATATATGTATTTAAAAATTTACCCAAAATACACATAGTCTTCTTCTTATTTTTTTTAATAATTTTATTTAAAGAGAAAAAAAACAAAACAGAATAAAGGGTAGCAACAATACAGTATTCCAAGGAAAAAAGGAAAAGAACAACAACAAAAAAACCTTAAGAAATTATTGCTTGACAAATTATATGCTGACTTCTTGGAAATAGTTGTTCAATTTACAAAGTTAAAAGATGTAAAGTAGACATTCAAACAGTGAGACTGTTAACAGTTCTGCTCCACAATCTGACAAAAACAGCAATATGGTCATCCATCTTACCCATGCAAATATACATGCAATTATATCAAAAGGGTAGAATTAAACACAACAAAACAGAGCAAAGCGGATCACAAGAAAGCAATGTAAGAAACAAAAATTTCAAAACTAGACAATTGGAAATATTCACTCTCTATCATATTGACTCTTGTTTTCTTCCAAATAGTTGTCCATATTGTCACATACAGGGAATTCATATGAAACAACCTAGTATGGAATTGATCTGAGCAGGATGAGGAGGGCATTTCAGGTCTTCAAAACCAGACATTAGGGAAACCAAGAATGGCTGTCATAGTGTCTCTCATTCTCCTCAAAACAGCTGTCCATACCTTAATGTATGTTGAACTTAAACAAGGCAAAGCAAGCTAAAATCACTTTGAAAAAAGAGTGATAGTTTTGCTGGACTTCACATCATGACATTATGGAATCAGCACTGGGTATTGTAGTGTCTCTTTTTCTTCAAAGTAGTTGTTCATTTCAACATGTGTTATATAGTTGGTTCTCATAAACTGTTTATAAGCTCTACACATGCATGAGTCTCTACTTGTATATCTATCATGTCTGTATTAGCAGGAAAAACAAAACAAAGCAAGACAAAACAAAACAATTCCTAGAAAAGCATGAGGCAGAAAAGTCACATAAAACCGCAATACAAGGTGATCTACAATGGTTACCATGGTGTCTCAGCAGTGTATAACAACATTAATAAAAACAAAGCATTGGAGATATTATAAGACTTCAAAAGCAAGTAATAATCAAACCAGAGTGGGTATCTTAGTGAATCTTGTCATCTT
>PVJX010002585.1:0-125502 GCA_004027295.1 Dolichotis patagonum | reverse complement strand
AATTTTTCCAGCACCATTTGTTAAAGAGACTGTCATTCTTCCAGCGAGCATGTTTGGCCCCTTTATCAAAGATAAGGTGGTTGAGTGAGTTTGCGGTTGTGGTTGTATCTTCCAATCTATTCCACTGATCCTCCAGTCTGTTTCTATTCCAGTACCATACTGACTTTATTACTGTAGCTTTGTAGTATAATTTCAAGTCAGGGATTGTGATGCATCCTGCCTTGCCTTTGTTGCTTAGAATTGCCTTTGCTATTCTAGGTCTCTTCTGGTTCCAGATGAATTTTAGGGGTGATTTCTCTAGATCTATGAGGGTATGTTAGTGGTATTTAGTCTGATTCTTGTCTTTTCCTCTATTCTTCCCTTTTGGAATAGGAATGTTTATTCTGCATTATTGTATGTTGTAAGTATTTAATTTTGTTTTGATTTTTATAGGGGCTCACTCCTAAGCATTTGACTTGAGTCTTTGGACTTAGACTTTTTAGCAGTGCTGGAAGTTTGGACTTAAGATTTTGGAGACTTTAAGAGAGGGACTAAATGCATTTTGCATAATGAGATGGGCATGATCCTTTTGTGGGCCATGGGTGAAATGTTAGGATTTAGACATAAAAGTCTCCAAAAGTCTCATGTGTTCCGAGATTTTTTGAAGGTCACTGAATCATAGAGATGCTATACTCAATAAGAGATTAATCCACTGGTAATTTCATAGCTGACTGTGATTTTAGGAAATTGGGCCTGGTTAGAACTGAGTCACTGGGAATGTGACCTGGAAAGATATGACTTGTCTCCAGCTCTTCCCACTCCATTTCTTCCTGGTTTCCATGGGTTGAGTAACTTTCCTTACCATGTCCTTCCACCATGCTATTACTGCATTGGAGTCAGCCAGTTACAAACTAAAATCTATCAAACTCTGAGCCACAATGAGCCTTCCTTCTTTAAATTGTGCATAGCAGGTATTTTGTCCCAGTGACCAAAAAGTAACTAATATTTGAGCAATCGACATTCTGTGTGTGTGTGTGTGTGTGTGTGTGTGTGTGTGTGTGTTCCTATTAAGATCATGGAAATCTCACCAGCTTTTACCTCCTAAAAATGGTGTCTGCTCACTTGGCACTATGGGACTGCCTTATCTATTCAGGTTCAAAGTTCCAAAACTGAATGATCCTCATTTTTATTATTACTATTTTAAAACTTCTCCAAATGTACATTACAACCCAAGAACTAGAAAAGTAGATGGCATGGGAGTTTTTGAAAGAACTCTGTTATCACTCAGCAATTGTTTCAATCATTTGATTTGTAAGTTAGTAACAGCATTGTCTCAGTAAATATGATAGTCTATCTTCAATATAAATGTAGAAAAGTAAAGCTTTTCTCCTTACCACTCCTAACTTCATTTTCCTACTTATTTACCCTCTTGCTATTCTTAATATTTTGTCAAAAATGAAGAAGTATTATGAACTTATAATTTATAAAGTAGGAATGCCCTCCTTATTGACCTTAAACATGCTATATGCTTTTAAAAACTTTATTTTATGACCTAGAAACGGTTCTTGAAATCAATGTAGTGTGTCACAAACAGCATATTTTCAAAATAAATCAAAAATCAAACATATCATAGTAATAGGAAGCAATATTTCTTGAAACTTTTATATCTGTTATAAGATATATGTGCTGTGTTGCCATATATCATGCATTATTAATTTGGAGTGAAGTATATGAAAGAATTGATAATAGTTTATTTCAGTTCTCTTATTTTACACACATAGAGATAGATGGAATAAATATCTTTTACAGGTCTACCAGCTGTGAAGAGACAAAACTGGGGTCCCTAAATCACCTAATTTCTGACTGTCCTTTTATATCATGTTGCCTCTTTTCAGCTACATTTTCTTTCCTGTTACAATTATGTTTCATAGGGGATGAGTAAAGCTTAAGGGAGTCTCTAAATAACTCTGTCTATGAGGAATTAAAACCACTGAAGGTATGCATACATTAGGGAAAGAAGTGAGTACCTGGAAGTTACAGGAATTGTAGGAAGAGTGTCTCAATCCAGTATCAGTGGAAACTGAAAACAAAAGTCATGTTTTTGTTTGAGATGATAAAAGCAAAGAATTTTGTGACAGAAATTTAAATGTTGAAAAGTGAAAAAGATTGAATGTAGCTTAAGAATAAGATGCAAATACTTTAAAGAAAAATTTACAGTCTGTGTAGCGCTAGAATACCCAGATGAAAATCGAACACAGTTGTTGACTCTGTATAACATGGTCAATCCTCTGGATGACTGACTAGGTTTTTCACTTTTCTTCCCAATTTTAAGGGTCACAGCACAGGTGTAGGTATAATGCCAGTGGCTGATTAAAGCGGGTCGCAATCTGTCTGGGAGAGTTTCTGTGCCATCCTTCATAGGGACAGGGACTAGACAGGATGACCTCTCCTGTTGCCTTTCAATTAATTCAATCAGCCTCTGCTTCTATCAGAAATCTTCAGGGAAGCAAACTTTACACTCACTCCAAGTCCTCAACAGGAATTGGTAAACACAGAGGCTGCAGACAGTGTCTAATGAATAAGCAGGATTCATCTTCCATTCATCATTTACACCTTCTTCCTACATAATATTTCTCCCTCAATAATCTAAAACCTCCTGAAAGATGGGTGCTGGATCTATAAGGCCAATGAGCTCTTACTGGGCCTAAGCGTAGTGCTCCAACACATCAATACTAGTAAATCAATTACATGGTCCCAATTAGACGTCCATGGTACCTCATCTTTTTCATTTTAATATTCTATGAACTGTCACTTTACAAAACTATGATAAAATATGTTAAAGTACTTGGAGGAAAACCCTGATCAAATAACAATCTATGCCTTCTATTTTTATGTTCAAATAAATGTACACAAAAAGAGTTAATAGGAGTGTTTGTTTTTCTTGTTATGTGTTTCCTTAAAGACTAGCAGGATAATTTCCATAATAGAAGAAATATATCATCTGAGCTAACAGCATTAGACAGTGTTGAAACAACAGATGCAAGATGAGGTAAGTGCCACATGACTGCTCATGTCAAAGTCCTCATAAATCAGAAACCTCTAGTTATATGTCAACACTTCCTAAACAATCAACAAAACATCAGTACTCATTAGACGAAAGTCAAAAATAGCATTGCCTAAGATCAACAACTGTGGCTTTTAACTAAGAATTTAACTTACAGTGGGAAAGGAGTGAGTGGGTGTGACAAATCTTTTACTAAAACAATAACTAATCAACATAAAATGTAGCACTCTTCAACACTACATGGAAACTAAATTATAGCATATAGCTTGTGTAAGTTTTATTAGGATCTAAAAAACATTCCAAATGAAAAGTTGAAATATGGTCAAGGAAGGACTGAATTAACAACCAAGGATCTGTTCTGACAACAAGTTGGTTTTGCCCTGGGAGATGCAGCAAGACCCTATAGACTGTCTCATTATTGCCCTTGTATATAAATGCATGGAAAAAATCAAAAATATTTTCATCTTTAAATTTTCAATGCATAGAAATTGAAAAAAAGAATTGAAAATATTTTCATCTTTAAACTTTCCTTATATGCTTTGAAAATCAAAACACAGTTTGTGAGAAAATTATAAATAGAAATTTGATAAATTTAGAACTAATGTGAAAATCATAGCCTGAGATGCACTTTAAATATACTTCTAACAAATCCATTTTTCAAGTGATTTATTTTTGCCACCGAATTATGTTACTGGCACCAAGAACTAGGATAGGAAATAGAGGAAATATGACAATGGAAACATTTAGACATAATGGTCCAAGTGTACAAATGTTCATAAATAGCCTTCTTCTTAGACATTGAAAAAGAAACTGAATGTTTATAGGGATGTAGACTGAGCCAACTCTATGTTGGAAAACCTGGAAATGTTCTGACATAACTTGCAAAAATTCTGTGAGACAAGATATATTACTCTCACTCAAAAAACCTGGTCTTAGATAGGTTAATAACCTATCATTATACATCTAGAAGACAAACATCCAGACACTATATTCATTTATTTAAACTATTCTGGGCTTTATTTTATAATTATAACTTAGGTCTAAATAACAAAACATAAGCTCACAAGTAGTGTTATGGATTTAGATGAAGATATAATGTGTTACCAAGTCCTCACATAGACCTGCCTGAATTAACACCAGTAAGAACCTGGTAAACATTTGACCTTTGACATTAATCATATTGTGTGTTCAACTTCTATTTAATGTAATATTTTTGTGAGTTTTCTACTAGCCTTTCAATCAAATGCATTTAGGCTTGAGACAGCTTCAGGTACTACCATCCTCCTTTTCAAAACCTTCTTAGAAGGACATCTATATTTCTGTTTTCCTGCTGCAGTGTACATCTTAACACCTACATTTGGACTTCTAGCCCAAACCTACCTCAGAGCTATTTTTGGCAGAGATGATTAATCATACGTCAATACCAATCATCACTTCTTACAATGTATTAGAATTCATGGTTTTTAGTGGGCACATGACTGACTAAAGAATTCATTTTAAAAATAATTTTGCGGCTAAATTTAGCTGATAATAGGATGCAGTCAAATGTATACTATGGCAACATTTAGGAATCATGCTTAGAAGACCCAGGTATAAGTAAGACTTTTAGCTTCTTCTCATTTTTTGCCCCTGAAAGGCAGATATGATCACTAGAGTAGTTCCTGTCATCTAAAACCAAGAGGAATTAGAACCACACCCTGAAGGCAACAGGATAATAAACTAGAAGGAATCATTTTCCCAAAGGCCTGAGTAAGGTAAAGCCTTTACGCCACTACTGAACTGCTTTCTCTGGATTTTACCAGACAGGAAAAGAAAGTTCTGAGGTTGGTCTTTTAAATAAGTGTTTTCACTCTCTGCTGCTTGTAGCTGGTCATAATTCTAAATGCTATACACCTATGATCCTTTTTAATCTAAGCCCACAGGCAGTAACACATTGACCACCACATTTTGACTTTTAGTTGTACTAGTCTTTTGGGGCTGACAGTAGAAACAGTAGGAAAAACATCAAATTTATCATAGAAATTCCTATATCCCTATTACATCTGGTAAGTAATGCCATGTCCCTTACTTTCAGTGTTACTTCTGTATAAGGGGATAATAACTTCCTCTTTTAAAATGTTGGAAGTAACCAACCAAATAAAACCTGTGGTTTTTATAATATTCACGTGCCCATTTTCACAATACCTAAGTCATTTAGGGTTAGAGAGTTTTACACACTTAACTTTAAAATGCCTTAAACCTGAGTATCTCTTTTAGCTTCACCTGCTCACTGAATTAATGAACATTCTGGCCTTCAAATATATTTACTGTTCAACTGACGAATGATAAAAAAAATGTGGCTCATATGTACAAAGGAAGAAATACTATTCAAACATAATAAGAATGAAATCCTATCATTTGTGACAGTGTGGGTGGAACTGAAGATTATGTTAAGCAAAATAAGGCAGATATAAAAAGCCAAGTATGCTCTCACTCACATATGTGGTTCAAAAGAGTTGATCCCTACAGTGGAGGTTACCAGACTCTGGAAAAGCAAAGCAGTGGGGAGTGGTGGAGAAAGATTGGTCAATGTGTACTGAGTTACAGTTACAGCTAAATGAGAAGCTTTGAGATGCTCTTGCACATTCAGGTGACTGGAGAGAACAACAATGCACCATACATTGCAAAGAGCTGGAAACAAGGATGTTAAAAACGTTCACCAAAAAAGAAATGATAAATATTGGAGGAAATAAATACGATTAATGAGATCCAGTAATTACACAATTTATACACGTATTAACACATAACTTATTTACTCTGATAATAATGTCTAATATTCATATTTTATGTTGAAGTTCTTTCAATGTATTCTGCTGTTTGTTGTTTCTAAATTCATCTTTGTTTCCTAACCAATTTTAAGACAATGGGTAGGAGACATGGTTATGTTTATTGATCATTTTATTTCAAGAATACATAGTAATTCCCAATAAACAGCACCCTGTGTCCTATCCTTCCTAGAAGAGTAATAATGTTGTGGAGAGTCCTTTCCAGTGCCACCTAAGGGGAGGCATATTTCTCTTTTCTTTTCCAGCCACCTCGTGAAAGGATCTTGCTTCAGTAAGTTAAGTCATAAAGCCAATTACATTCCTTGTTGAGAACCAGTTATCACACTCCATACTCTTACAGTCTAAAAATAAATGTAATAAATAAGACAGACTCAAAGTTCTCTACAGTGATTATACTTGACCTTATGAAATCTCTGCCAATCGATTAGATATGTTGGTCTAAGTTAAAAGATCATCAGATTGAGCCTACAAGGGAGTTTTTAATTGTCCATTGTTTTCTTAATTAACTTCACAGATGGAGAGGTTTTCAGGGCTCTGTCCTCTTTATTATGCAAATGTTATTTTTTGACCACATTATCGGCTCTTTTCTACCCCTGTATTTAGTACATGTCTAAACAAATTATGATGGAAACTAAGTTAGCATCTGGTGTCTCTTACTTTTACAGTCTTAGATGAGATTTCTCTCCTAAATAGCTATTCTTCTCTCCTCTATTCCTTTCCTAATAGATGCTCCGTGCCAGTGAGGCAAACCGTGTCCCACAAATATACAGGTTGCAACGGCGAGAGATGTCCAGGTGTTCCCAACCAGGAGGTATTGTGTTGATATCTTTTCTCTTCTGAGCTCCAGTCATCAATAAATTAAATATACATAGGAAAAATAATCAAATATAGATGGCATTATTTCCACTATTCCAAAATGACCCTCTTTTCAGATTTCCAAGAGACAAAAAAAATAAAAGGAGAGGAAGTAACCGTAACTCCAATAAAATACCACAATTAGATACTAGCTAGATACCAGCCACTTTAAATTAAACATATAAGCTCACCTAACATGAAAACAATATGAATTACTGTATAATGAAAAACCTCTTCAAAAGTAAAATTTTACATAACAAAATATCAAATCATTTTTCACCCTAAATCTAATTATAAGAAAATGGCCCTCAAGATTCTTCTATTCATGTCATATTTACAAGACAATGGTTTCTATTCTCTTTGAGTAACTTTTCAAGTAGTATTTAATTTCATTTATCTCTAATTTGCTATTTGTTATACTAGTACTCTCTTTTAATTTACTTATAACATGTCTTGCTTTGACTTGCTATGGTGTCGACTTGTACACTTCAATAATTTGGTATAGACCTTTGGTTTCTATTTTTAGATATTGATACCTTCTTACATTCATAATTGGGTCATTATGCTCTGACTATGCAATTCTTCACCTAAGGAAAATTCTACTGGAATTGAAGTTTTAATTAATTTTACAGCTATTTAAAACTTTCAATTTGTAGTCAGTTTCATTCTGAGACAAAGATGTCACCTAAAAATCAAACCTTAAAAATACCTAAAGAGAAGGGGAAATATTCCACCCAATTCTATTTGAAAGTATCAGATTAAAAAATGCACTTGCTCTGTTCCCTTTGTTCCATGAATCTTCAGGACAGTCTTTGGTCAAATTCAACAACAACAACAACAAAAACATCTAAAAAATGAATAGTTATTCCATTAAAAACTGAAAAAATACACTTCAGATATTATTTGCATTTATTTTATTACTTGTTGGCCCAAACTTCTATATGCTTTTCTAACATAAACCGTTCTACTTATAGTAAAATATCTTCTTGATATTTCCTGTATTTTAGTGCTACTCTTATGCCTTACAATGTGAGCAAATTTCATCTTCCTCTGCTATCTATTGCAATGATAAAATAAAATGTAATTACATTGAAGGACATGAAGAATGAGTTCTACTTTACCCTGCCAACAACTTCATCATATCTGTGCAGTTAAACACACAATTAGGAGCAAAGCAAAAAAGCGTTAGGCTACTTAGAGCTAGTCCTTAGGAGACTATGCCTAGGAGACTGCAATCAGGTCTCTTAGGTCAATTTATAAATGAGACAAAACAAGATAAAACAAAACTAGCCCAACTCAGGTAAAGAAACTGTCCATAGTTTTGCTATTCCACTGTTGAAATGCAACCTTAGCATTTACCTAAGCTATTCTATGTGCAGAAATAGACTATTCACATTTTCTAGAATATGTTTAAAACTTGTAACATGTGGTATTGTAACTCTGAAACAGCCCTTAATAAACTACCTAAGTATTATTACAGAGGGAAAAAAATAGAACAAAGAGAAAACATATAACAAATGACTACTGATTGGAAAACAAGACATTTTGTTTCCAGTATACACTTAGTTTGTCCACAATATGATCTATAACATGCAGTAAGATAATTGCTGTAAACATCTTACATATGTTATACTTACTCTGCATTTCCTGCTTGCTAGAAGCCATACTGAAATCTAAGATAGCTTAATAATGTTCAAAATATTACCAAAAAAACCCACAATGAAACACAACAACAGAGTAATTACTATTCAGTAGGGAACACAATGAAGGGATTTTTCTCTAGCTGTAATCAGTTTATAATTACGGCCCTGCAAACAAGGCAACACATAAAGAAACAGCAAGAAACTCCAAGTCAGCTTCCATGTTATAAATTTATGGCAGCTTCGAGCTCTTTGTCTTCACTGCCCTGACAGGCAACGGGGACTCTGCAGTTCTTAGGCAGAGACTCCCCTCATCAGGACCAACATACAGATGCACAGGTTAATGTTCCACGGAGCCATTTGCTTTTTAAAAATGTTAAATCTCCACAGAGCATGACAAATAGCACAGATTTAAAGTACAAATAACTAAAGCTCAGCTTCAGGACAAAGGAGCTTCTTGTTTGTCAGTGACAAATAACAAGCCTGAAGAAACATGAAAAATGCTCTCCATAAAAAAGATGGATATTATCCGCTATCATGAGTGGTTAAAATTATGTCATTCTAGTGGAGCAGAAAGTACAAGGTGCTTCTGCTACTCCCACCGTTTACTCTCTCTATATAGTGACTTTCTGGATGAGCTTTGCTAGGCAGGTTATGTCAGGTAGACTCGGAGAATAATACATCTGGAAAAGGACAAAAATGAAAACTCTCTTTTAATTTCCTTCAGGGTTGAATCACTAAACTGTTTCCCAGATAGCGATATTCAAGATGAAATCCAACCACTTCTTTAATTCCAAAACTAGTCTGTGAGAGCATATCTTACAAGACATTATAATGATAGTCTACTTAAAAAAAAATAAATGCAGAATATTGTCCTAGGTGTTAATTGAAATTTCTCATCATTAAATAGATATGCAAACACACAGCTTCTAAGGAGAAATTTACCTTCATGTACCTCATAGAAGACTTAACAGATGATATTACCATTCACATCATTTTTAATTAAATGTTGGAAACTTAGTTGCACATTAAGGATGAAGTCCTAGAGGTGAATCAGTTGATTTCACATGATTGTGCCAAGGCAGTCAAAGGGTAAAGAGGTCTTTGCCAAATCAGAGAGGAAGGGCTGTACTGATGGTGGCAGGAACATATGGAAAGAACAGTTCAGAGTCCAAACAGGTGAAGGTGAATGAAAAACAACTGCAGCAAAAATACAGGCAGAAATGCCTGGTGGCTCACAGGTGAGAAGCTGAGCTCTGAGTAGAAAACTTACCGCAGGGAACCTGCTGCTTTGTGAGACTGCAAAATGTGTCAGATGCCTTTCCAGTAGAGGACTACGAGGAAAATGTGACATCTTCACTAACTCTTTGAGACCACTAGGGTGCCATTTGATAAATGATAGTGTTAGAGTCCTAAATGGAGTCTAAGCATCTGTTGGAATAAATGTTCGTCTTCAAGTGCTCTGCTTATTAATGTGGAGTTACCCCTACTCCATGTAGAACAATGACGTGTACATCTTGTATATGCGGCTGTTGAGAGATAAGGAGAGAGACAGAGAGACAAAGAGACGCAAAGAGAAAGACACTGAAACCTAGTCAGGCATAGCATGTAGTTCTTAAGAGACCTCTTAAAAATATTGCATTTCTACATTCTTACTTTAGAGAAGAAGATTTAGGATGAGGCGTCATGTTTAGATAATTGAATATATTTTTGCCATCCCTTTTCTTTTCCACATTTACTTTCTGACTTGCATTCACAACACATAACTTCTGTGACAGTTAACTATTATCCTTCCACCTTCCTCACTATATTCAAACTTTAAATGCAAAGCACTGTCTGCATTGTTTCATGAGGCAATCTTCCCAGATATTTTTTAAGTCCTCCATAACCAGGGTGGCTGCCAACTTAAGGTGGTGACTCACACGTTTAATTGTGCACACATCCAAGCATAGAGTAGAGAAAGAAGCACCTTTTTTTCTCCTTGTTCAGGAGACTAGTGCTCCTGAACTAGTAATACATAGTGCCAGGGTGCCCGGAACTATGTTCAAAAACACAGTTCTCAAAGCATCTAAATAAAATACAATTTATTGCCAATTGTGACAGGTGAAAAATAATTTCTTGGGCACAACTGGTGAATAAAAGCACCATAGGGGTGTTCAACTGAATTCTGTAAACATAAAGCACTACTCTGAAGGAGATAAGCATCAATTTTAATCAGACTATTAATCATTGTCCTGAAATTAACATATAATTGCCAGAAAACAGGTTTTTTTGGAGAGATGGAAACAGAAGCTGAATAGGCCCACCGGTGACCTATGCCACCTCGCTGAGGATGTGAGCGTGCTAGTGCTGTTTGTCTCAAAAATCAGGAGCCTCTGGTGTTTGTAAATGTACTTGCAAAGAAAACTCACAGAGTTAAGTGAAATTTTTCTTAACAGTGATTTAAAAGACTTGTTGTACATGTTCAGTGCTCTTATTCCAGTGTCTGGCAGACCATACTGGGAGGGGGGAAAGGTCAAATGCCCATGATACCCATATCTCAGGAATGGAGTTTAGCGGAGGCCTTCAGGACGGTCACTGGTTGCCCCTGTCCTGGGTGGCTTCTTCACATCTGGTCAGTATCTGTTTTTTTATGGGAAATTTCAAAGAACTTCAGAGCAAACTTCCATACTCTCTTTCAACCGAAGTCCATTGCCCTTGGAAACCCATAGTTATCAAAGCAGTATTTAACCCACAGTTGGCACTGTGTGATCCTTGTACCATCAACTGCAGCACTGCTCTCACAGGCAACCTAAAGAAGTAGACTCTCAGGTCTCACCCCAGCTCTGCTAAATTAGACACTCTCGGCAGGGGTCCAACAACCCAAATTTTACCAAAGTGATTCAGATGCACCTTTAATTTGAAGGCCACTGGCTTAAATTATAAACAATTATAAACAATCTAAATTACCCTCTGCTTTAATAAATAAAAGATCTGAACCTGGTTGTATCCCAACTTTACACCACAGAAGCCCCTACAATTCAAGTAGTTTCAATTGTACCTATGGACAATTCTAGAAAAAAAAAAACCCACCTTTTCGTTTAGGAAACAGAGGGTCCTCTACAAAAGTTAGCAGCACCTTCCTTCCTCCCATGTCTGCCATGAATAGTAGTCACTCTGAAGTGTTTCAGTGACCATGGGGAATTAAACAAGCCAAACTTTCTAAGATCTTTGAACATTTTCCACTCTCCAACACGATGACTGGTCACAGTGCCTGCCCACTTCTACTCTGGCTCCAGTAATCCCTTTTCTGGTCTTCCTCCCTACTGAAGTCCACACTAAAGAACTTACATCATATTCATCCTCTCAAATCAATTTAGATAACAGAGCACTCTTTCATGTTTGAGTTAATCCCTCCATACCTTCATTTCCCTCCCAGAGATAGAAGACAGCTAGTGGGGTGTCCTCATTGTCATCATGCTGCTATGTGAACTTTTCTCATGACAGTTTTCTTACAGCTTGCTTTCAAGTCTTCACTTACTTGATTTCTTTTATCTATTTGTGATTAGAAAGTGCCCTGTTTTTTCTACTTCTTTTCTGATCAACACTAAAAAAGTAATAGTCTCCTTGGAAATAGCTACCCAACTACTGCACTTTCATATTATTTTGCATGGTTTTGTCTGTTCTAGTAAGAGACAGTTATGATAGAGTGGAAAAGGCACTGTAGGTCAGGAGGTGCACATTCAAGGGACAATTGGAGCACTTACAAATGCTCCTCCACGAGGCACTTAGAACTCTGAGCTTGCGCTCCTGATCTGAGGAAAGGGCTAATAACCACCCCTGCCCTGAATACTCCACAATACTCTTCATTAGACAAAAATTTTAAAATGCATATGAAGTCACTGTGACCACTGGAAAGATCTAAGTGAAGCCCATTTACTAGTGTCTGCAAGCGTTTTCTAGAGTCGAAGCTACAAAACACATATAACTAAGACTGGGAAGCACTCACATTGACAGTGGCTTCTAGTCCATGCAACCACAACTCCACAGTTTAGACAGTTTGATCCTGATTAGCTGATTAGCTGATTAGCTGATTAGCTGATAAATGTTAACAATAAAAGCAAGAAGTGATGGTTACACTTTGCAAAAACAGTTCTGAACAGAAACACTTAGAAATATGACCTGAATTATTTTCACATTAGAGGAAAAATTGGAACAAAAGTAGTAAATATTACAAAAACAGCACTAAAAGGATCATGTAAAGGAACTTGGTGTCAGTGATCACATATGAAAATGACTACTGACACAAAATAGACTTCATAGCTAATGCACAATATTGTAAAATGTTATGAGAAATAACCACACTCAGAGGGGATCACTTTGGATCACTAACGGTGATATAAATTTCCATCAAATTTCAATTAAATAAGCCTTGAAAATAAAGCACAATATTTACTTTCCTGTGTTTACTTCTAGTCTTAAGGAAAAATATTGATTTGGAACTCAGCAAAACCAAGAAAAATAAGACAAAATGCTTTTGCTCTCTTTATTACTGAGATCACATAAGAAATGAAAACACAGCCCTCGGCACTAGCAATGTTAATTATCTACATTATTTTTCCTGGTATACAATCTTAAAAAAAAATCAGCCTATTAACCTTGTAAAGTGCATCCTCACAGACATTTTGCTCAGCACGAGTTTACAACCAATCCCAAATTATGTCAGTTCCCCAGGTTTAGTATCTTCAAAGGTCACTTCCTCCGGTTACTGAAGATTAGAATCCTTAGAGAATGGAGTCCTTAAAGTTAACATACTGTCAACACAAAGACCCCATTTTCCTATCCAGAAGATACTCTGAATTTGATGTTACATAAGAAATGATAGCAAACAAAAGAACACAATCCATAGTGATTTTTAAGATTTTTCTGTAAAACATCTTCCTAATCAATATTATTTATTTTAATATATTAAAATAAATGGTTTTCAGTTTTAACCACTGCATTATATTATGCTCTGGGATTTCATTATTCAGAGGTGTTTTTAATAACATAAAAGAAACAAATGCTAATTTAGAAGGAGGGGGAGGAAGCCAAGGGAAAGGGGAGAAGGGGGAGAAAGGAGAAGAGAGGAGGAAGAAGAGAAAAGAAAGAGAAGGAAAAGGAAGAAGAAGAAAGGAGAAAGAGAAAGAAGAAAAAGGGGGAGAAGAAGCAAAAGGAAGAAGAAGAGTAGGAGGAGAAAGAGAAAGGGGGAAGGAGGGAGAACTATCAGTGCTTGCTCATATGCCCAGAAACAGTGAAAGTCAGTGTAGTCCATAGACCTCCAGTAACCAGAATTTACTAGAATGCTTGTTGAAGTCCTTCAGCTCTACCCTAATGGATTACACAGAAGGGGGATTTGGAAATTGCATTTTTTGGACATTGCTAATGACGATGCACAGGACAATTTAAAACACTGTTAATCTAGCCAGTGGTTCCCACCTCCCCTGCAAATGATGCTCACCTAGGGAATTATGAAAGAACCAATGGCTAGACCTCATCTCAGAACAATCACATCAGAATTTATGGACTGTGGACCAGGTTGTCAGATAAATACAGAATGTAGTTATTTAACATACTTATACTAAAGCATTATTATTGTTTGTTTGGAAGCATCACCGGAATAGTTGAGATAGTCTAGGCGAGAAGCAAGCAAGCAAACAAAATTACCCCTCTCTCATTAATGATTTCATATGCTTTTATTTGTTTTCCCCAAAGCTTCACAAGAATTCACTGATTGTAAATTAAACATATTATATGAAAGACATCAGCATAAGAATTATGGAATTATGTCTTTTTAACTGATTATATATATTTCTAAGGTACAGTATGATAATTTAATACATGTATACAATGTATAATGAGCCAATCAAGATAATCATCTCCTCATATACTTAACTCTTCATATATTTATCACTTTTAAGGGTTTGGAAACTTCACACTCTGCTAGTTCTTTTGAAATATGAGTTGTTATACGTGAAATCCTACTATTGCACAGTAGAGCAATATCTGCTAGGCAGATTAACTAGAACAGTATCTTTTCAAAATAGCATGTCCTCAGAAACATTTAACATGAGGACTTCCAAAACATTTGTTCCATAACCAGATAATTTTTCATAATTGGTAAATTGGCTTCTGCATTCACAAATCCCTCTCTCTAGATTACCAGCGGAAAGGAGTTGTGATATAACAGCCACTACTCTCAGTATCATTCACTCTGCCTTAGAGCATTAATGAAGTGACAAAAATTAATAGTATTTTTCCCTCAGGAAAAGGATGTGAGCCTACAAACATTACCTGATATTGTCCAAAGAATATGTACCCAATGAAAATTAATACAGATGCAAAACCCATTCACAGGTTTGTAAAGTAAGGGAGAAGATTAAAGTTCCTGAGTAAATTTTGCTATAGACCAGGAAAAGTAGAACAATAAAACTGATAAACAATCCCAAAATTTCTGAAATGATAAAGTTGCCCCATAAAACTCATCCCACATTTAAAACATCAACATAATGTACAAATAGCAATAATTTACAATATTATTAAGATGTATTACTAAAGTAATGGCATTTTATTATTTTAAAAAATTTCAAATTACAAATGTCAACATGAAGGAGTTAAAATTTTAAGTCTATAATGTAAATAAAACTGAATTCTAGTCAGATGACAGGTTTCGGAGTGACTAGATGAAATTTAGCAAGAATATGTCTTTGTAATGCTCCTTTGTAACTAAAGAAAGAGCAAAGTCAAATTAATCAATATGGGAAGAGAAAGGCACATGCCCATTTTAATATTTCTTATAATTGATTTTTATCCACATAGCCTCAGTATCATAGCAGCACATTTTCTCATTTCTCATTTCAATTCCTTGGGATATTATCATCTTGCTTCCCACAAAAGAATAAAATTTGAAGATTATCTTGGTATCTATTAGTATTCTACATTTGGTAATTTTCAGCCCAATGCTTAAAGATGTGGCATTTATCAAAGAAAGAGACATAAATGACCAGCAGATGATTTAAATGACTTTTGCTGAATTAGGCCCACGAAAATAATGATATAATGGGCAAGCAGGTCATCACACTGACCTACTTGTCTCTCAGGATTTGGAAGAATTTGATGTGGTAGTCCTAATGGCCATTTGTCATGGTTCATAGCAAATTATTTCCCTTTAATAACAGACTGGCTAATACAAGCCTACTGAATTAGTGTACATCACATGCATCACATTCCTGTAAGTTAAAAGTGAACTATGTAAGAGATGCCACTTCAGTTGAGGTTCACAGTGTGCCTGTTTCTCTTTTTTGTTCTGGCAGGGCCCTAGACCTCTGTGAATGCAAGCTCTTTGCATAAGATCCTCCTGCTAGTGTACAAGAGTACACTAGCTCTTTTAACACTAGCTCTTTTATCTTGAATACTAGTTTCATTATTACCCAATAAACATCACCATTCAAGAAAACATTTTGGAGGGCCCACTGGAGTTTGTCTCAATTCTAGACACCCTTTCCCTCAGTTCGCCATCTTGTCTCTGTTCAGAGGAAGAACATCTGAGTTGTCATATACAATATATAAAAATGCAGGATACCCAGTTACATTTAAATTTCAGGAACATAGGTGTTCTCTCTGTTCCCTCCCAACAAGTGGGAAAAAATAACTTGAAAGTTTAAAATTACAATTCATTTACTGAAAATAAAAAGCTCAAATTGAAATCAAGCAAATGGTCATTAAATGTGAGATTTTCCTACCTCTACCCTATGAGTAACTACCAGACTTGTAGTTCATTAATTATTGAGATATTCATGATTTATATTTTCCTAGCTTTTTGTCAATAGAAAGGTTAGGATTTAATTAGCTAAACTTCTGAATTTTTATAAGTACTTCATCTGTATTGTGATCAGCATTAGGAAAGATGGCTTAAATTGAATAGCCTAAGAACATCATTTGTGGTTTATCATTTTTAAAAGTTTTACATTTAAAATGAATTAAAAGAACAATAGTACATAAACTTTAAAAACTATTTTTAATATTCAATCACAAATAACATTCCCCACTCTTATTTTTTTGTAAAAAAATAATTCAGTTCCTCTAAATATCAATGGTCCATGAATATATTCATCAGGATTGTGGCCTCTAGTGTTGTTATCAATAACTTGTAAGCAACAGAACTGAAAGACTGCTTCAATTTGAAGTCTACTGAAAACTCTCTAAAGCCAAAACCTTTCAATTTATCAAGCATAGATTTATTCATGACTTGTGACCTTATGAGACTTAGGGAAAAAATGCTGAAAACTTGAATGGTCTAATCATTGGATAAAACTACTCTTATAACATGAAATACTCTTCTAAAATCCATAACTAGCACTAAAATAGCATAATACAACAAAAGAACTTAAAATGGGCTGTCCCCTGACTTCCCTAAATAGCAACATGAGCTTCTGCTTGGCTAGGTCCTGATACTAAGGATACATTTTTATGTCCCTATTAAAAGTAAGATTAAAGGGACCAAAAATATTGGATTAGCTTATTATACAAGTATATCTAACCATCAACAGAATTTGAAAAGATTCAAGTTTGTCTTCTTTGGGGATAAATTCATAACCCTAGAAAAAGTACAAGAAGCAATCATTTCTATAGAAAAAAAAATGCTATGATATCCTAAATTCTTCATTAAAGAAAGTCTCAGAGTTCTTTTCCAAATTTATATCATATCAAGTCTACAAACTTCAATGTTTCATGCACTATACTGAGATTAATATTTTCGAATATTTTCTCTCCACAGCATAGTATGCACCACCTTCCTAGCAGCCTAGAGAGAAACCAAGGACAGATCGAGAGCTTCTAACTAGTGGTTGAGGGAAAAGGTTTTGGTGTTTGCATTTTATGAAGTAGAACAAAAACATCAGGAAAGTCCTGATGGGAAAAACACAGATCCCAATAAATGAGTCTGGAAACTTAAAGCAAATTTGATAAAATATGAGCATTTCCCTTTATTTTGGGAAAAACAGAAGAAATGGCTATACCCAACTCATAGGTACCCAATGGTCACACCTAGGATTATGTTGAATGAGAGATTTTTTTTTTTTTGAAATGGAGTTAAATTAAAGATAACTATAGAAATGAACTTCAACATGGCTGGTAAAGAGATTTTTTTGGCTTTTGAAAATAAGATGTTCCTGGATGCATTCAGCCTTGGCCCCTGCCTAGGGGATACCCGTACAGAAAATTAAAAAAAAAAAAAATTGAAAAACTAGTTTTACTTCGGCTGACCCCTCATACACAGGGTGAAGTTGTAGGACTTCCGGCCCCAACACATTAGCAAGGGCAGATGATCAGCATTCTTACTTTAAGTCAGAGAGGAAAGATCTCAGAGGGTGGAGCAGTTGAAGCCTTAACTATGTCTGGGGTGAGACTGAAAGGACTGTAAGAATCAAAAAGAACACAGTGTTGACAGTTTGGTGCAAAAGTTTAGAGGCAAGACCTGTTGTGACATTACTAACAAACACTCCAGGAACCGTAGTTAAGGAGCTTTGAGGGGCCATAAGTATAGAAGGACTGAAATGCCGTATTAACGACATTAGACACTCTAGTCCCTTGGTACCTTAAGTGTGACCTATGGGCCAGTAGTATCAACATCACCTGGGAACTTAGAGAAACACAGACTCTCAGAAGCCACCCCAGACCTCTTCAGTCAGACTCTGCATTTTGACCGGATCTCCACAGGTTTCCTATACACATGGCTATCACAAAATCACTGCTCCAGTATTCTACTGAATCCCTTCCTACCACGGCTGAAGATGAGTGCCCCATTTTCAACAAACATCCCAAATGAGACAAATAAGAGAATGGAAAATGCCAACCTGTAATTTAGGAACAGTAATCTGAAGAAAAAGAATACCAAAGATGTAACGAAAAAGGAACAGACTACAGTCATTTAATCCACAATAACAATAATGCAGACTTAATTATATCTATAAAAACATAGTCAGTCAAGCCAACTTTCAAATCTCTGATTCCCAACTTCACACAGAGGAACATAAAAGATGAGGGAATCAAGAATCTCTCCTCATACACTACATAACGACACGTAAGTCAACAGCTGACTTACATGCACAACAGTGGCTCTGTGAAACTCTTGGTGGGGCTGAAAAACTCCTACCACCTTGTGATGCCATAAGTAGGAAAATGACACAACATCATAGCACAGTCTTTTCTCATGTTTGTGAAGGGGTCACTGTAAACAAATCTGTTGAGTTGCATCTTATGATGCAACTACTAGCGCAAACTATTAACTGCAGTACATGATACATGATACTTGATAATAAATGACTACTAATGGTTTTTGTATTACTATACATTTAATAATTGCTTCAGCATGAACTTTCTCTACTTAAAAACAAAAGTTTACTGTAAAATAGTATGCAGTCCTGTGCTCCCAGGAACCTCCTACATCTCATGTTTATGTCTTGATGGCATCAAGAGGCCACGTCCAGTGATTGTCCTACACTGTCTATGTTTGAACAAGTACTTGTGCACTCTGTGATGTTCACAAAATGATGAAATCATCTAACAACACATTTCTCAGAGCATGTTCCCATCATTAAACAAAGTGTGATTATAATGACACTCAGGCAATTCATTCGGAAAGTACCTCCATCCCATCTTCTGCCACCCCTGGATGTAGGAGGCAGATTCCCTGACTGAGTACTGCGTGAGTTACCTATAACCAGAGCACTGCTCCTGTAGAGCACAGAGAGCCCTGTCTGCAGTTACAGCACTCGTGAATCTGGCTGCTGCTGACTGTGCTGCTTCCCCTATGAAATATTTTCCTTCTAGACTGGGTTTCTTCAGTTCACTGAGACTTTTAGGAACCTGAGACAGATCTGGAAGTGAATGCCTCACATTGCATAATGCAGTCATCTCCTCCTTTCCAATCTAAGAAAATCAAAGTCAGGCAGAGACATGAACCCTCATGCCTCTTTAAAACATAGAGTTAGAACTGGAATACTCATATCACTTTATAAAAGTATAAAATATAGATATATTCTTTTCAAGTTCAGAGACATAGTTACCGTCAAACACAAACTACCTTTCAAATTGTTTGTTTCTTTTTTTTTTTTTTTGTAGATGATGACAATAACCATAACGATGACTAATGCTGCTGGAAATACTTTACCTTGGCAAATTACTTTGTGGTACCTTACAAACCATAAGCTCTGTGAATCTCATCGTATCTTAATGCATTGCTTTGCACAGACCCAGGAAGGAGACCAGCCTCGCATTCATCAGTGTCCTTCCTAATGCAGTTTGGGTTCCCTCTCAAAGTCCCTCATCTGCACTCTGCTTAGGCTTCCTTCTCACTTTTCTGCTATGAAAGCACTGTCTTTAGTAGATTTTCTATTTTGCTCATTTAAATATTTATAAGTGTAATGCAGCCATGCTCCAGTTCATCAATAGTAATTCTTCCTATATTTAATGACAGAAATGTGGAGCAGTAAATAGCGAGCTAATGCCTCTGTCTCTCTTGCTGTATGCTGATTTTTTTCTCTAGCCAGCTGCTCACTGCACTCCAGCTATGCCACTGAGAACTTCTTCAGTACCTGGGGGATGGGGCTTTGCAGCATGTGCAGTGCCCTAGGGTCTTCTGGGTGTCTCGTCAGTGATTTAGGAGGAAAAAGTGTAGTTCTTTTCTCAAAAAAATAAATTTTTAGATGAGAACAGTTCTGATTTCAAAGTATATTTTTGAAAAAGTGCTAATATTACCTGACTCGAGAACTTTTTAAAATGTGATACCAAATCACATACCTTAAAGAAAACACCTGCTATATTTAACCGAGTAAAAATACAAAACTTGTGAAATGCAGATGAGCCATATTGCTAATAACAGTGAAAGATAAACATGTGAACTAAAAATTGTTGCACCTGAAATCCTAATACTGTATATGGAAAAAGGCTGTTTGAAATAAAGGAAAAAGGTGGACACATTTGAAATAAATTTTTTAAATGTTAATGGGAAAGGTTATAAAAGGGATGTTCAGAAAATGCAGCCCAGCAATAGATATATAAACAGTGTTCAACCTCATTGGTGTCAAGCAAATGCAAATTAAAGCCACAAGGTATTTTGTTGTCAGTGTTTTGTTTTGTTTTGTTTTGTTTACCTATTTGGAGCTCACTGACTCATGGAGGCAGTATAAATAGACCCACATTAAAATAAAAACTTAAAAATTTGTATATGCTTCACCCAGCAAAGTCACTTTTAAAAATATGTTTAATTAGATGTAAAACTGTTGTTTATTAAAGCAACAACCCATAAGGAATAAGTGTATAATGGAATACTTTGTGGTCATGAGAATTTATGATCTAGATCTGTAAAATGTTAACATAACATATGTTGTTCATAATTTATTTCTGTTATAAAATCAGGTTAATATTGTTCACATTTATTTTGTGCAAAATGAAAATGATAGGCATCCATTTTTATAAGGCATTAAAATGCTTGTCATTACTGTATAAGTCATCTTTAATGGGTTATTAAATAAATTTTTTCTGTATTACATAATTTTCAATTTTCTGTATGAATCAGTTATTTTAACACATGCTGACTATATATTAAAATAAATACATATGATTTTGAGGGAAAGAGGGAGGGTAAAAGTAAACAGCTGGTACAAAAATATTCAAAAGGAATTCCTTCTCTTAGAAAAAGGTAAAAAAAAAAAAAAAAGGGTGCATTCAGTCACCACTCTGCAGTGGTGCTGTCTCTTGCTCTGAAAAGGACCCCACTGCTTGAGCCACTTTCTCAGCTATTTGAGGAAATATAAACAGCTAAACATCCATATGAGTTATGTTGGATTTCTAGCAAGTGAGAGGTTCCTAATGGTTCATTTAGCTAACATCAGCAATGTGTGCCAATCTATTATTTATACCCGATTCCAAAGAACTGTGATAACTCTCTGCTTTTCTTATGTTAGAAAAACCTTTTTAATTGATGAATGAAACTTGTATATGTGCATGGTACATAACACAATGTTTTGATATATGTATACATATGGGACACACTTTTTAGGTTAGAACAATTAGAAAATGTACTCAACTGGCAATTTTTAAGTAGAAAATACATTTTCATTAGCTACAGTTTTATGTCCAATACGTCTCTTGAATATATTTCTCCAAGATGAAATTTTGTACCATTTTACCATCATTTCACCATTACTCCCCTCTAGTAACCAGCCTTCTCCTCTCTACTGCTAAGGAGTACAACATTTTTAGAATCCACGTAAGATTGAGATGGTGTATTATTTGTGTTTCTGAGTCTGGCTTTTTCTACCAACCTAAGTGTCCATCAGTGAATGAATGGATGAAGCCATAATATATTTTGTCATAAAAAAGAAGAAAAATCTGTTATTTCTGTCAATATGAATGAGCCTAGAAGAAATTACATTAAATAAACCAGAAGAATGTGTCTGCGTGGCACTGGGCAGTGAATTCAGAGCCTGCACAATAAGCTACACTCCTAGTCCATTTTTATTTGTTACAGGGTTTCATTAAGGTATTCAGGGTAGGTTTGAACTTGAGATTCTCCTGTCTCAGCCTCCTAGAGTGCTGGAATTACCCTCCATACCCAGTTTAGGTAAAATTTTGAGCAAGCTTAGGTTTGTTATCCTTCTGGCCAACTTTTTTGTTTGGCCTGCAGAACATCAATCCTAACTATGCCTATTTTTCCTGAAAGCTGCAGCATAAACAACAGGATTAACAGAATGTGCTGCAAGCCAGAACAAAATCACAAGATTAAAAAAAATTTAGTCAGAAAATTTAAGTCTTTAAGTGAAAATCACAAAGCTCAAAATGTGCAAAGAATATAATAGAGACCATGACTCCCTGCTTCTAGGAAGAAAGGTGTACATCAGATAATCACAGCATCACATGAATTTAACCAGCAGTTATGAACTATCAACCCAGTGAAGAGCTGCAGATTTCCAGGTAGTTCTTCATCAGCCTCCAAAAAGAGATCCATGTAGATTTCATAGAGGCAGGTCAAAGATGCAGTTTTCCAAATAGTTAAATGAAAATCTTCTCTGAGTAAATTGGTGATTTTCCTGATGCTCAAAATAATTTTGAGTTCTCACTGTGAATGTCTGGAGCACTGCTATTTCTCTCCCTTTGAAACTCCTTCCTAAGGCGCATACTACCTCAGATGGTTAAGACCCTGGAACCTTGTATCTGCAGTTTAGAGAAACTTCCAGCAGATGGCAACATTGGCTTATTGAGAAATTACCCAGGAACCAGTCTGGGTACAGGCGGAGGGTTCACTCCCACTTCTCACGTGTCTAGAGTAATTGTTCTTAAGCACAAAAACTATTTATGAGGATTTCATCACTTAGTAGAATGGGGGAACTCTAGTAATAAACATAAAATGTTATTGAAAGTTATAGGAAATGAGTTTACATTTTTAAATTAAAATCAAAGTTGAAAAAATCTAGAGGTATTTTCAAAATCTCATAGTCAGCTGGTATTATCAACTATTTTTTGGTAAATATTATAATAAGAGTTTAAATTTTTCTACATCTTCAGAGATGGCCTTAGTTGCCTTTCTTCCAGTCCCGTGTATTCTAGCTAGTGTGAAAGTTAAACATTGTTCTGTGACCCTCACAACCAAGTAAATTGATGTCCTTAATTTCCTCTAAGTGAGGGTGTTGAACACAGTAGTCAAGACCTCTGGTTCTGGTGTTAAAACAGCCGGGGTCTTAAAGCGTTGCCCTTGGCAGGAGCTAATTATTTTTTCTTTTTAAACCTTAGTGTTCTCATCTATAAGCTAGTGTGAACAAAATACCTTCCTCACCAGACTGAATAAGAGCAATGTTCTAAGTCTAAAGCACCATGCCAGGCACAAATGGTAAGCTACCATTAATGTTATCTATTATCATCACTTATAATATGTACTTCATTGGGCACATTTTCCTCTGTCAGATTTTTTGGTTAACTCATCACAGGAGTAGTTAACTCATCACAACTTCCAACCCTACTCACAAAAGATCCAGGACAAGGTTGCCACTCTGACAAAAGGACTTGGTTTTCCTTTTTCAGCTCATGTTATTCTCTCCTTACTGTCCTCTTGGGCTGCATCTTTGCAATAGAGCTATTGTCAGAGCTATATTTCACCGGGATATCTACCAGCCACACTGCTTTCTCTGAAACTTCCTGGAAGGATGGTATTTTTTCTTTCCTCTTCCCTATCTCATAGTTTAAGGAAATATTTCAATTAGTGCGGTCACTTCCTTCAGGCAATCTCCTCAAAGGAGACTTACTGAAGGACTTGGTGCAATCATTTAATTTCTACAACTCACCTCCAACCCTACTCCATTTCATTGGCTCTTTCCTTAATTTATTCTGTCATAACCGGTCAGATTAGGCAGCCAGAGGAAGTAAACATACCGTTAACCTGATGACCTCAGAACACTGCATGTGAAGAACTTAGGTTATGATCTTCCCGCTTTCTCTTTCATGCCTTCTCCTCCTGCCTGCCCCTGCCTTTAACTCACAGCCACAGCTTAAAGGCAACCTGGTTCTAATTCCACTTCAGAATCCATTCAGTAAGATTCTAGCTTTTATCCACATTGTGGATGAGCTGTTCTGTTCTGTTGTGTTATGTTCTGCGTTATAAGCCTAACAGTGGCCTTTCTTTAGGGCTTCAGAACAGCAACTCTGCTGCGATGTTCACCCTGCCTCTTTATGTTTATAATAAGGGAGATGAGATGACATAGACTGACTCTAGTTTCCATTAGGATCCGCCCTTCCTACGGTGAATCTTGTCAATAAGTTGTACTTCTTTTAGAATCTTAACCAGATTTATCCTGCTCTGCTATAAATTATTGTTCCTGAAATCCTGCATCCTGCACTCAATAAGCGAAGGAATGAATGGCAGAGGGGAATTGCTCAGCTGGACTGTGGTTTGTCACTACTCGACATTCTACGTAATCTTATACTTTTTTCAACTGGAGCTTGAGCTTACAAACAACAATGGACAGACAATAAATGACGATAGGATTCTAGCCTACAACCCAGTAGAAATTGGCCAAAAGCCAAGTGGAAGGAGTCAACCCAGAAAGATCAGAACTCAACCCAAATCAGTGACTGCCACCTTGTTGCTGCTCTGCTTCCAAGTAAAGATCAACCAGATAAAGTCACCAATAAAACTGGGTGGCTGTATGTCCTGAGAGCCTGGTTTGGATGCAGAGAGAATGTTTTGTTTGCTTTTATTCCAACCAATGGATGCATAACATCAACTCTGCATTTTTAAGTAATTAATTGTTTTCAGGCCTGAGACATGATATATCAATACAGATGTCAATCTTGACCAACCTTCATCAGATCATTAAGTCTAAATGTTTCCTTCAAAAAAAAAGAAAAGAAAGAAAGAAAACTACTACCTCTTTTACATATTTTCATTACCGTCCTAACTCTTGAGCATATCTTTGCAAAATGGAACATGTTTAAATACTGTATTCGAGTCTCCAGATTTCAGTCTGAAGAACATTTGACTTTAGCAAAATTGTTCATTTGAGAGGTACCTTACAAAAAAAGAGAGAATAAAACTTCTCAGACTCAATGGACACAGTTTTTTCTATTAACGTACCAATGACTCCAAATGAAATCCTCACTAAAAATCAGTTTCACTAGCATATCCTTAGATTAACGTAATGAACATCTTCAGAAACTTAAGTAACAACAAGCAAAACTCATTTTCTTAGTAAATCCTTGCCTTTCTTATCCTCCAGTTGACTTCCTGTATTTGGATTTTGCACTTTCTACTTCATTATTATCTCACCTCGACTCTCCATCATCTCCTCCCTCCTCTTACACTTGACTAGACCTTTTCCCAATTATTCTTCTAAGTCCCTAAAATGCCAGTTTCCTCTAAGGATCTATTTTTCCCAGACTTAGGTGTAACAGAAATGCTAGAATTTAAACCTCATATCTGAACTAAATTAAATGCTATCATTAAAGATTTTCTAAACCCAGAAAAGATCAGCAGGTACTCAGAAGAGTTTACAATTATTTTGAGTGCATACTTGACCTATATAAACTGAAGATACATGTTATTTGGAACCTCAGATGCTAAATCCTAGGTAGCAAAGGGAGCAAATAGTGATTGGACTAACTCAAAAGTTTCTCTTTTCACAGTAAGTGTGAAGTTTTAAAAGGAACAATAGCAGGGCAAAGTCTTATTCCTGAAACTTTCCAGTAAAGACTGATTGAACCGCTGGGGGTTTAGCTCAGTGGCATAAGCACCTGCCTGGCAAGTGCAAGGTCATGAGTTTGATCCCTGGTACCAAAAACAAACAAACAAACAAACAAACAAACACCAAAGACTGATTGAACCATAACTCAACCACACAAACAAGGGAAAGAGTGGAAACTATAGAATTGGAAGGATGAATAAATTCTTTTTACTTTATTTTATTTTATTTTATTTTATTTTATTTTATTTTATTTTATTTTATTTTATTTATTTTTTAGTACCGGGGAATGAACTCATGACCTTGTACTTACCAGGCAGGCACTTATGCCACTGAACTAAATCCCCAGCCCAGAATGGATAAATTCTTTTCAGCAACATTTGGGAGTTAAAGAAGGTGTTGATGTACACTGACTTTCAATATAATGTTTTCAATGAAATTATACCTGAGATTGGAGACTTGATTACAGACTGAAAAAACGGGAAGTAAGCACTTTGCTTGAATTACAATATCCTATGATACGTTCTGAAACAGCTTTAGAACCAAACCAACACAGGACTTGAATTAACTTAAAATCTTGCAGAGGAAACAAATAGGTATTTTTGTTTTGTTTTGTTTTGTTTTTTGTTTGATCATCTACTAACAGGGACACTTGTACATAGTAAAATTAAAGACAAGAAAAAAGATTGCCCCACGTTACAAAAGAAATACCAGGTCCAAGAAAGCTAAGGTTCAGACCAGTGATGTTATTGCGAGAGAAGGGAAAATACCTCAAATCCTGCCTTAAACACCCAAAAGAAACTCACTGGAATATAGAGATAACCTCCAAGCAGGTAGGAGAACTGCTCTCTCTTCAGTAAACTCTGACACTTGTGCCTGATGTCTTCCTTACAGTAAATATGCCACATAGGTAGTATTATAAATAATGCACACATTTTCTTTTTTTGAAAACAAATGTAATTTGACTTAACTTTAAAGACAATAAAACAGAACAATGAAACAAATCAAAACAGTGACAGGACAGTAGGAAATCTACAATAGTTACTATATTGCATATTGCTGTCCTCTAAATAATTGCTCAAACTACCAGCTTTAGGCCTAGGAAATCAATCAAACAGTATAGTTCCTCCAAATCAGTCTGTTGTTCATGTTGGTGGGGTGCAAGCGAGCTGTTCTCTTCCAAGCCCGTGAGCCTACTGGCTCACAGGCAGAGGCTTAGCTTCCTTCCTGGTTCTCCCTGGGTCACACTCAAGCTGAATGCACACATTTTCACTAGTTCAAACTTGAGAGAACTCCCTGCTCCATGATCCCTCCCTGACAATGTAGTAGGAAGAGACTTACTTTGCAAACGAAATTGTAATATGGAATGCATACCAAAGAGACTGTTTCGTGAGGCTGACAAGGACTCCCCTCTTTATATGTAGTCCCTGTTCTGATGTCTTTATTCCCTTATTACAATTCATGCACACCCCAGATAGAGAGCTGGACACGTGGATTAGCTTCCAATTGATTCTGGAACAGATTGCTATAAATACAGTGGCTTCAAAAAGCACACATCTCGTCTTTAATATTTCCAGGAGTCATAAGTACAGCATGGGTCTTATTAAGCTAAAGTCAAGTGTCATTTGAACGTAATTCCTTTTATAGACACTAAAGGAGAATCTATTGCCCTTATTTGTCAGCTTTCAGAAGCTGTTTAAATCCCGTGGCTCTTAGACCCTTCTTTTCACCTTCAAAATGAGCAGTAGGACATCTTTAAATCACTCCCTCTGATCTTCTACTTCTGTTAAGGATGCTGGTGTGATTACACTAGCCCTGTTAGATAGCCTTGTATAATTTCTTCTTTTCCAGGTCAGCTGATTAGCAACCTTTATGACTGAAAATGCAATTCCCACCTTGAAATAGGGCATAGATTTTCTTAGTTTCTAGAGTTACTCTGTTCACCATAGTACTGTTCCTAACATGCTGAGGCAAAGTTTTCACTGATATAGGAGAAGTAACCAGAAGAGACTCCATTAAAGTTCAGATAGATTCTGCCAAACACTTAACCAAACTTTCCCAGTATCACTTGAAACTAGACACAAAGGGATAATTCAGGCAAATGATGAAAGCTTTCTATCCAAGGCCTTTTCATATCCCATACTAGATTTTATACACAGCCATTCTGACAGTAAGAAAACCAAAAAGTGAGGATATTGATTTTTTCCAGATCTCAGGGCCACTAACAAGATTATTATCCTTCATATACCCACAGTACTAAACCCAAATGCCACCCTCTCAATTCCAAATGAAACTACTTGCTTCCAGATAGGGGATCTTGGCTCTGACTTTTGCAGTTTGTCTCTAGCTCAGTAGTCTTCACCTCTACACCTTCTCCTAGGGAGAACAACATACCTATGCCTTACTCATGCCTTAGTGGTTCACTAACCACTTACCTATTTTACTAACATTTTCAAATAAGCCTTAAAGTTGTAAATTTGCCTTGTGATATAAATGTCCCCTTTGATTCAGGTTCAATATAGTGTGTAGATGACTTCCTACTTTTTCAGAGGACAATGAAGCCTTTAGAAAGAATTCTATTTACTTGATTCTAGCTCTAGCATAAATGGATACAGCATTTCAAAAAAATAAATCACAATTTTGCAAATCAGAGCCTATTATTCAGGATATGACCCATTTATAGAAAGGGAGAAACACGTATTGCTATTGGACTATAGACTACTCAAACTTATCCTGCTAACAAAATAACAACTTATGGAATTTTTAGGTTCAAATAGGTAATGGATTTTTCTAGGATTTCAGTATCCCATGATGTATTGACTAAGGCCAAGGTTAGAGATGCTCTCCTTTGAGAGGCCAATCATAAGCATGTATCCTGGAATCTGAAGATGACCAGGAATTAAACCCAGGCTTGATGCATGCTGCCACTGAGCTACAGATCTGGCCCCAGAAAGCTCTTTAAAGCCTACTTCTCTTAATCATCCATGACTACTGAAAGTCCTTTTATATATCTGTGCAAAAATGATCTGTACAAGGCAAGGACTACATCCAACTTCATGGGAAGCACTGAATGCCCACTGATTACTACAACCTCACTCTTGACCCAGTTGTGAATATTTGCCTTCCTTTCTTCTCAGGGAAGTAGCTACCACTGCAAAACTTGATCATGCTTCCTGCGAATCTATTCTCAGCTGCCCATGTGACTTCATGGCTCCCCACACAGTAAAGATATCACTACTGACTGAGATCAAGCAATACTTTTTAATCAGTTAATCTTTGTGAGACTCTGTTATTATTTTCACATTACTACTTACCTGATGTAGTGCCCTAAATCATGCCACTTTCCTGCTCCACCCAGAAGGGAAATTTTACAATCATTTGCCTAAATTAGGGAGTATTCTGTACATCACTCAGATTTATTAGACTTCTGTTGCAAACCATAGTCTAACACTATGTATTTTAGATACATCATATCTAAAGAGACAAAATGGAAATTACTAAGTAGACTATATCCTAATTAAATAATATATCCTAGTTTAACCTTTTCCTAAAAATGTAGTCTTCTAAGTTAGGTGCTATCAGTTTAAGTGGCATACTTTATCATGCGTACTAGAAATTTTCCTTTAGCCAAAGACCACAGACTAAACTTATATACAAAGAGCAGATTGTTCTTGAGCTAGTACATCACTTGGAAATGCTTTGCAACCAAAGCAGTTTCTCACCTTACTGAAACTTCCGACAAAATGGACCATATGTGAAGTTACTTTTAGATGTATCTTAAAAAGCTGGCTGTTATAAAAGTCAAGGCTCACCCCCATGCAAACAATAATATGGAAGTGATGACTCTGTTAAATAAGCATATTTCACTAAAATTGTAACTTAATTAAACCCTCAAGGGATAAATCTCTTGAAGCATTCAAAGAAGTCATTATGAAATGCTAGTTTTAGGTCCCTGAAAGGAAAAAATGGGAAAAAGAATTGGTTGTGTTTTTCATTAAGTTTCTGGCAATTTCAATGAGAATACTAAAGGTCCAAAATAATTTTAAATGGTTATGAGTTAAATTTCCTAGGGAGCTACTCATCATGATACATAAAAATCTTATGTCAACATTTCCAGTAAAATTTATACCCAGTTGAGGCTGTGTTCAGTCATTTGCTATCTGACCTGAAGCAACATAATCCTGAAAGAACCATGAAAGTAGGATATGACCGGGGATATCATGACACTTTTACATGCCTCAGGTGGGTTTTATCTAGCTTTTATTTTCATGAAACGTTAATATATTTTATGCCATATGTCTATGTTCAGGATGGGTAAAAATATTTCCTTCTGGGGCCAGGGATTTAACTCAGAGGCATGAGTGCCTGCCTGAGAAGTGTGAGGTCATGAGTTTGATCTCTGGTACCAAAATATATATATATATATAATTTGCTTGTTGAAAAACTAGCCTTCACAGGCACTAAAAAGTTCCTTGATTATTTGATTCTGAACTGTGCCATATTAACTTTTATAATAAATGCCTAAGGAACACATTCTATATAAAATAGCATGAAAGAAATATGCATTGTACTTTACTCAATAACTGCACTCCACTTACCCCTCCCACTACATAGAGAGCAACATACCAACGTCAAGATCATGGCAGAAACAAGAGTAATTAATAATCTGTCTAAGAAACTTTGTGTCCAGGAGCCTCAACCAGGAACCAGAAATGCTCAACTCAGGTGAGAAGAAATTTTACACAACATGATGATGATCTCTTTGGGAATTCAGATAGCTTTTTCTTGAGACAGAGTATAGTCTGTTGATCTTGCCTGTTTCACTGATTCAGGTACAACAGGAAGTATTAGCTGTGGTGCAGATAATGCCATTACTAGCCAACAAGGAATCTGAACCGATAAGGTTGTCTCTTACTGTTGAAAATGAATTTGATGTGCATGCTATCCAGGGCAGACATTATTAATAACTTTTACTAGAGTTAATGGTTGATTTCTTAGCTATATATATTTGTTCCATGTAGTCTTAAATGCTTCTGTATAGTGATGCTCTCACACATCATATTCATTATAATACTATAATAAAATTGGCAAGATCTTGGCACACAAGGATATAGTAACAACTAAACAACGTCTCCAGGATGAAGAGGTGGATTTCAGCTTTTTATCAATTGGTCAGCCTTTCATTAGTAAGTGAATTACCCAAGGGAAGGAAAGAGAGATTGAACGTACAATAGACTGTAGCTGAACCATGTGTGACAGTAAAACCCTGACCCCAAATTTCTGCATAAATCTACTTCAGCATGATTCTCTATTTTTGTCCTAACTTGTAATGCTGGACAAACCAGAAAAAGCCACATATGTTTCCTCAAACAAAATAAATAAAATTTTCACCTATAGTTAGCCTAGCTTCAGCCTTCTTATGCAAATAATGTATAATCAGAGCATACCTAGATCTCTTGCTTTCTTCAGTATAATGGTTCCCTAGTCTTTTGTTTGTCTTTGAGTATCTAGCAAATTCATATGGAGGTGGTTGGAGTTATAGCAAACTCTGACTAAACAGTTGTCATTTGGGTGATCTTCATTTATTTTCACACATTTATCCCCTGTCTATAGGGCCCTCAGCACAATAAACTCAAACAAATGTACTGAAAATGCAACTTGGTACTGAGTAGCAACTTGGTAATTGCTACTCAGTATATGCCTAAACTCAAAAAAATTCAATCATGTAACTGTCTTAGTTTTCACTTCTGAAAAATAATGTTAATATCATTAACAAAGTGAATGTGGTATAATGGCTGCATGTGATATACTATGGAACATACTGATATGCTGCCTGGTATATAGGTAGCCAGGAAAAAGTGGCAATCATAATGACAATAATGGTAGAAGTGACAGTTTCTTGTAATTGGTATGCTCTCAATTTTCATGGTAATTGTATCTTGCTATTTGCTATGTTACAGGGACTAAAGTCTATGTAATATGTTATACATGCATAAGCATATGTATATATAACTTCAAACAAATGCAGAGGTATGAAGGGAGTATGATGAACTTTGATGTACTACTCATAACCAATTTTCACCAATTATCTGAACCCATGGAGAGTCATTTTTCATCCACATTTCCCCAATTCTCTCTTCTATTTCATTTTATTTGAAACAAATGTCATATATAAGTAGCATTTCATGGTGATATTTCATATATAGTATACTTAAAATTCAGAATACTTTTTTAAAATAGTCATAGTACCATTATCACCCTTTAAACTCTTAATATCTACCCAATTGCTTCTATTATAAATCTAATATGTGGTTACTTGTGCCATGAACTTGATAGACAGAAAGAAGTTCAATGCTGATTTATATACTTCAATTGTTTCTACACATTTATGGCTCCTTTTGTCACTTTTACTTTTCTTTGAAATGCTGCTTATAAAAAATCAATGGTTACTAATTGAATTACTTCTGTATTTTTGACAAGAATAAGAATTTGAAATAGATCTGAATTCTGTTCTTGTTTTGTCTATCTTTACTGCCTTGTGTGAGTTTTTTAAAACAGTTTTTGCTATTTTAATTTCAAACAAACTAGTGTAGGCTGTGTAATATTTACTATTTAATTCATTTTAGTACAGTAAAAAGAATTACAGTAAAATGATACCACAGGGAATATGTATGAGGTTTCACTTAATCAATGCCATAAATACTCTTGCAAATATTTTCAAAATATTTGCCAGTATCCTCAGAAATAATTTACTTGAAGGATGATGAGTTTTTGCTTGTCTGATTTGTTTGTAAGGCTTAGTTTATGAACTGAGGATTATCGATGTACAGTTACCAGTAAATTTACAAAATGTCCTGTAGGTTGCATATTTACCAAAAGTCCTTACCTACCATTAATCATCCTCTCAACACATCCTGCCAGCTTTTGCTATCATCAGTTTTGAGCAATTGATTTCCAGAAGCAGACATTTGAGGGGAGTATGTGAACAGTGGGTCATCTGAGCATTCCTGATCTCATGAGTCAATAATTCACTTCAATTGAAAGGACAACTTCATCAAGGTAAGAGTAAAGTGTCCTTTTAAAACGGTAAAGGAAAAATATTTTACATTCGTTCTAAATAGTTATATTATTAGATTTTTTTCTTTTTGTTTCTTTTGACACACTTTGTTTTGCCAAACTGTACTAACTACTACAAAAAACTAAAGCTTTCACAAGACTTGTACAAAAAAAAAGCAACTGGAATCAAAGGTAATTCAACTGGCTAATTATTGTACAAAAGTCTTAAACCCTTTGGTCTTTAAATTTTTCTGAGAAATAGAAACAATAACTAAACAAAATTTGAAATCCTTAAGAGATTTTTTTTTACAGCTGGAAAAAAGGTGCTAAAAGTAAAAGAATAGTCTGTGAAAAGTATGACATCTTTAAATCCTCAATGGAAAAAATATTAGTCAAATGTAATATTAATAGAAATAACTCATTTTCACTTGTCAAACAATAAAATTGACTTTTAGATGAGATATTAGCTTTCCATAAATCTTAGGAAATGTAACATCAAGTCATTTGTGGAAGCATGTCCTAATGCCAATGAAATCTAAATTTAATTTTCGGTGTATTGGCTTAGGGCTTGATTACTCTCTTTAAGAGAATAACATCAGCCGTTCTATTAAATATTTTGCCAGGAAGAAAAGTCAGACTATATAATTGCAGTACACACAGATAATCTCTTCTTGTTTATTGTCTTTACACTAACTTTTAGACTCTCAGTGGCAATGGAAAATATCAAATGTCCAATCTTTTGATGATAATAATGCCATTTTTCTTGGCTGATTCAGTCTGCCTCAAATAAGTTCTGTAAAGGGAAAGATTCTTGGTCTAACCACATTTTTTTGTATTTAAAAATATTTCCATTTTCTCTGATAATACATGCATTATAAATTTATAAAATTAGAGAAAATTGAAGCTATTATAACTTTTTCCAGAGCCAATGCAATAAAAATATGTGATGCATCTGTATGTAGAAACCAGCATATACATTAAAAAAACACAAGCCTGCCTATAAACTGTTATAAGATTCTTTTAAATTTTAATTTATGATTGATATATTTCCTTGTTATACTTATGATAATTAAACTTGGCAGTGAGATGAACCCAAATAAGTAAATGTTTCTCCGGTACTCAGATACTCTTATAAGGTAAATTATAACTATCTTCAAACATAAGGAAATTAAATCTAGTTATTTAGAACTCTGATAAGGAAATGATAGTAGCATGGTAATGGCATCTCACCTAATAGCTTCCTCGTGTCACCACCTGGGCCATTATTAGCAGAACCTGGGTTATACTTTTTCTACAGATATATCTTGGAATTTAACTTAACCAGTGGTTTCTTTGAAATTCTGTAATTACCAACGGCTATCAGTTCTACCTTCCAAGAGTCTCTGGAATGCACTCCACCTTTAATTCTTCTTTGGGTGAGGAACTCTTCAGCTCTCACCTGAACTATAACTGGGTTGGCTCTCTCTGTGACATCTCCCTGTGATGCTTAACCTAATTAAACAGATATATTTTCCCAGAGAGCAAACCTTTGCGTGACTTATGAGGGAGAATATCACAATTTAGTTTCATCATATTTGATTACATTTGCTCTTCTCAGTCTTCCTCCTCCCACCCTCACCTATGCAGACATATACATGTGCTCACATACACACACTCACGTACACATGCACACATGTGCAACCACTACCATGGATTAATCTTGATCCTTCATAACTTCCCAGAGACTATTTTAATAATCCAGAATCCTACAAGTATACTCACACAGTTTTCTGAATATTTATTGGGCCTATTGCTTTTTTTCCAAACTATGAATTTCATGAGCCTGTTATCACACCTTAATCTGTTTATTAATCACCTAAATAAATATTCATCAGAGTGAAATTAATTCTAACAGACAAATCTATGTAATATAATAATATCTAATAAAGAAACTACAAATATTTACATAGCCATTCCATGATCTCATTTCAACTTCATTTAACTTTGTTGAGATTTGTGATCAAACACTTGTAAAAAAATAAGATTTTATCTCATTTAATATACTAAAATATATTTCTGACACATTATAGTGTAAGCAGATTTTAAAAATATAGAAATGCTAGAAGAAAATAAAAATAACATTTATATCGTGTTGGAAGGTAGAAAACACATTTCAAGCAAGGATACAAAGGCAAACATCAAGAACAAAAGCAATAATGGCTTTTTCAAGTTTTCCAGTTGTTAAAAAAGTATATAGTAATGCTATGCAATGTAACTTTCACTCATGATCAAAATATTTAACAGCCTAATATAGTAGCTACTAGTTATACCTAGCTACTGGGCACTTAAAATTTAGTAGAGTAGCCCTGAAGCAAAGCCAGCAGATCGCTGCAGCTGCTGGTTTCAAACAGGAGTCTAAAGAGAATTCTTTCTGTGGTCTGTTGGCCATTTCAGAACTTTGGAAATGGAATGGTCAATTCATCAGAAAGAAATAGCAGGTGAGTATGGCGACTTTAGGGGGCCTGCAGGGGACAGACCCTGGCAGCTTTGGACCTGCACCATGCAGTTGACTAGGGGTGCCAGGAGAACAAGGAGCTCCTCCCCTCTCTGGGGGGCGGCTGTGAGTGTGGCAGACTTTCTGCGGCCCAAATGAGAGAGACCCTGGCGCATCGGTAACTGCACCATGCAGTTGACTCGGGGTGCCAGAAGAACAAGGAACTCCTCCCCTCTCTGGGGGGTAGCGGTAGCCTGCCAGCATGCAGGCTGAGAGTGAAACATCTCATGTCGTCCTGTCCCCCGTCCCGCGGCCCCCACCCCTTAGCAAGTGGGAGCCAGTTAACTACACATCTTGTGGAAAGATTGGCTATCTTATTTAGTATGAACTCCCCGTATATAAAGATATGGACAACCATTTGGAAGAAAACAAGAGACATTATGGCAGATAGTGAAGATCCCTGGTTGTCTAGCTTTGAAATTTATGCTTTCTTATGTCCCGTTCTGTTCTGTTTCGTTGTGTTTAATTTTACCCCCTTTAAAATAAAATTAAAAAAATAAAATTTATTAGATTGCAAGATTGAAATATTAATTTTATTTATTTTTAATCAAGTTAAATGAAACTTAAATTATATTTAATTTCATAGCCACTTCTAGTTAGTGGATATTGTTTTGAATTCATAGATGTTTAGGTCCAAAGAAAACCCTCTAGAAAAACAGTAAAAATATGAACTATGAGGTCGAGAAGAAAATACTCAAAATATACATCTTGACAATTGTAATATATCCTTAAAACATAACTTATTCTGTTTCTTACAAAATTTCCTTTTGGAAGTACACAATCTCAAATGACATGCATAAGGAGAAACACAAATTGCTAATAAATTCATGAGAAGCCTTCACCACTCACTAGTAGTCCAAGAAGTGATGATTGAAACAATATACTGTACTTTACTGACAGCTCTGACTTCTCCTTACCAGACCCCTTCTATCCTCAGGTCATATCCTTTAGAGCTATCAGTCCTACCTCTTCTTAACAACAGCTTTCTTCATTAGTGAATTATGTTTCTACCACAACATGGCAAAAATCCAAACTTGGATAAATTCAAGAGTGCTCAGTCTGAACTACAGAACATACCATTGAAACCCAAACTACTTCAGAGACACTGAAATATGGCCAGATGTGGTCTCACTATCTCTTTTCACAGCCTTGTCACCCTTCATGTGATCTTACCAGTTGCTATGGCTTGTGTCTCGCCTGAACAGAACATGAGGGAGAGAAAGAGGACTCCTGTGGTTGTTTGTCTCTTGCTGCTTGCTACTTTGCTATTTTGCTGCCTTCTGCCTCCCCGTCATGAGCTCTTTCGCCTCTCCAATGTCCTCCTGCATGCCACCCTGCCTTGGAACCAACTAACGAGGGACTGAAACCTCTACAAACTGTGAGCGAAACAAATCATTTTGGCTTTAACTTTGGGTGTTGGATATTCTTGTCTCAGCAATGAGAAAAGTAACTAAGACACCAGGTCTGCTTTTCTCTTTATTGGCTACTGAAAATATTTGTAGGCTCTCAAATTTCCAATTCAGCTATCTTCCAGCTGACTACTAGCTGGGGGCCTTAGCTTGTACTTAAATGACCACACAAGAAGAGTTCTGTCTGTATCTACTGAGTGTAACCTACACATTTAGTACCTCTCTACTTAATCCTAAGCATCTTCTACTATTACCATAGAGGTTGTGTCCTTCATAAGACTTGGCACTATTTACTTCTCTCATATGCTAGATTTTACCTTCTATTTTCTATCCTCTCTTTCTGTTGTTACTTTGTATTTCTTTCCACCTAATAACATCTACTCTTTAAGCATTTAAGTGTACCCAGTGTTCTCATTTTGAAAAGAAAATATAATGCAATCCTTTAAAAAGTTAACTTCAAATCGCCAGTTCTGCTGTTTACTGCTTTGTGATCATACTAAAGTACATTCATGTCCCCAGTTCCTCATAGAATAGCAACAACAAAACATTTCCTCCGTGATGTAATCATGGACGTGCAATACAAATGTTTCCACAAAGAAGTTCTTAGAAATATTATTAGCCATCGTCTCTAGAATTGTTAATTTTAAATTCTCCTCAGCTTCATATTCTTTCCAGCCATCCTTAATTTCTTTCCTTCTGTTCAAATAAAAATGGTTTCTTCAACTAATTTTAGACTTTTCAAGAAAGTTTCAAAGTAGTATGGAGAGTTCCCTTACATCCCCTTCCCAGCTTATCCTAATGTTAACATTTTGAGTAATGTTGGAAAAAAATATCAAAACCAGGAGATAATCGTTGCTGCAAAACTATCGAACTGTAGAACTTTTTATTTCAGTTTTTCCATTAATGTCATTTTCTGTTTCAGAATTCAATCTAGAACACCACATTGCAATTTGTTATTTTTTTTATTAGTGTCCTGTAATCTACAGCAATTCTTTCCTTTGTCTTCCTTGGTTGTGATTTTAATACTTTTGTAGAAATTAATTGATTATTTTTTAGATTGTCTTTCAGTTTAGTTTTGAGTTGTATTTGTTTCATGATTGAAATTTGAAATTTATTGCATTTTGGCAAGAATACCACAAGAATGACATTTTGTCCTTCTTGGGGCATGATATCAAGAGATTAACATTATCAACATGTCAGACAAAACTTTTAATAAGAATTATCTCTTCTCACTAACTCTATTTCATCTCATCTATCTTGCTTTTTAATCCACTGCTCACTGGCTTTGGCTCCCATTAGCCATACAAACTGCCTTTGTTAAGACACCATGAACTCTCTAGTTATTCAGCTTAAAAGAAACTTCTTGGACCTTTATACATGCACCACACCATGGTGTGAGGCTACTGAGTACTCTCGTTTCTTTATAGCCACCACAATGCTACACTTCCCTGACTTGTCAGTAATTTTTGAGTGCTTTTCTTGGAAGCCTTCCCTGGTTTCTTTTTTGACACACAACTGCTAACGTGTTTATTTCTAACTACACAACTTGGGTAAAATCATTTATCTATCTGGTCTATTGGCCATCCCTATCAGTATCTTTAACACATTTTCCTTCAACTCATGTATATAACTATATTCCAAGATTTTACATGGGATGTCTTAGAGGAATCATAAGTAGTGACAGGTGAGCATATCTTCCACCTGTCACTACTAAAACCCTTAAGTTTAGCCCTATAACATATGGTTTTACTTTATAATTCAGGAGGCCCTCCTCAGATAAAAAAAAATCTTAGTAACCCACTCTAGATATCAGTTCTCTTACAGTAGAGAATAAGTCAAAAAAGTTATTTCCCATCCAAATAACCTACTAAGTCACCATGGATATAAATCCCACAAAGAACGTAAGTCACGAATGTTATCTGTTCTTTGAAATAAGTTTTTGTTAATGCAGTCTATTATATTAATTCTGCGGTAGCCACATCACTTAAGACATACTGAACTGACTAGAGAAGCAAAAGTCCCTATTTTTAATGTAAACGTATTGTTGCCACTGTTTTCAAAATCTTACATTTTTACTGATAAACTTTAGGAAACATTGTCACTCTGTTAAAGTTGATCCATCACTCCAGTCTGATGTATTCTAAAATACAAATGCAGCTGTTGAATTCATCGTTAAATAAAGACACGCTGAGCCAGCACCAGTTTTGCAACACATTATGAGGCACTGGCAATAGACCAGTGGCACAAACTGGTAGGTGTGTCTTCCATCCTACTTTTTCTTTCATCGTAGTTCAGTTTCATCTGAGTTCCTGGTCACCAGCTAGGTGTAGTATCCACCAGAAATACAATGAAAGGCATATATGCAATTTTAACTTTTTAGTAACCACATAAAATAAAAAAAAGGTGAAAATAAATTTTAGTAACATACCTGTTTCATCCAATACAATCCAAAATATTATCATTTCAAAATGAAATCAAACTAAAATTCATGGGACATTGTTCATTCCAAGTGTTTCACGTCCACATACGTGTTACACTAACAGCAAATCTCAATCCAGAGAGTCAGATAGAAAGGGCTCAATCTATCGCCAGTGTCTACTGTACTGGATAGTTAGAGATACAGAGCAGGGTATTCTTGCTAGTAGAATGCTTCCCATTCTACTGGAATGGAATGGAATTGATACTTACAACTTACACTTCATTTGGTTAAAACAAAATTATTGATGTCTTTTATGTAGCAGTTTAAGTGTTAGCCTAAAGAACATAAGAGTTGAACAGGCAGCAACACTCAAGACCTTGTGTTTGTCTTTTTATCCATCTGCATGTTTGATAAGCATGTTTCTTTTATCTTCATCAAAATTTAACAAAAACTCAGTGAAAAAAGAAACAAATAAGACAAAGCTCTGCCACACACCTCTAAGACATATATTTTTGTAGCCATCCATTAGTCAACAGACCTCTGGTACAGTTACTTAACTAATTATTAGTGAGAAGTTAATCTTCTTTGCTATCTTTGCATTCATTCACAGTTCTCCAAACTGCCTGCCATATGGCTGAGGAATTAGGAGACTTATTTCTTTGGCTCCACTACCTCTATAGCGTCTCCTGATATTGCTGAACTTACTGTATCACTTACTAAGGAAGTAATTCACAGAGACTCACCACTGACAATTCCTATGTCATACTGTACCACCCAGACATCTGAGGACATGCGTTAGTGACCAAATTATTGAGGAATAGAAACATACAGCTGGAGATCTACTAAGCAATTCCAAGTTTCTCATCACCAAGTTACGGTACATTTCCATGATTTCCATAATTTCTATACAGGATTCCAAGGAAAGAGGGGGTGAGGAATATAAAGAATATATTTTAAGTCTAAATTTGTGTAAAACAATATTTTAGTTAGAATGCATGTCAAACATCAACAAATATAGGACATCAGGAAATGCTTTTGTTAATTTTTACATAAAACTTAATAAACTGTTATACATCTTAGAATATGACTGGCATAATTGTTGTATAGTATTACTCCTAATAACTGAAGTGTTTTGCGTTACTTATGCCTCAATCACCTCATGTTTTCAGAGTTCCTGTGTTTATTAATAGAAAAAAGATGTTGCTAAGTCTGCTCCAATTAGTCACTTAGAACAAACAAAAATATTTATTTTTATAAATATGTCACATGAGGAAAGAAAGGATTTAGAGTCAATGACAAATAAAAGATCAATAAATAGAACACATTTTGCTCTAAAAGTCTGCTGACCCATTTCTCAGGAATCACAACTATCTAATGATGTTAGCTTTCTTTCCTATCACTATCTTTTTGTTCACTGGAGGGAAAGATCTCTGGTGCATGGAGGGTGGCATAGGCCACAGAAGGGACCTGGAAGTTTGTGTTCCATTAGAGATCAACGTCCGGACAATAGATTGTGGCTTAATCTCTGACAGTCTCTCTAGTGTCCGTCATTCATTCTTTCTCTTTGTCAGATCACAATTGTGACCTTTAATGGTATCTATGCTTAGCATACATGATCCTTCACGAAGCAATGAGAAATAAAGGTATTCATAAGCAAAAACAGGAACATAAGGTATTTTGTTATTTCCTTTATCTTCTCAGTAACTAAGAAAGTTTATGAATATTTTTTCCTTAATGAATTGTTAGCAGTCCATTCTATTACCTAATTCCTCCTTAACCCATATGTAGTAGAATTAAAGAAGGTAGAAAAATTGTCCAAATGAAAGGGAGAAGTAGAATCATAAGAACATCCATATCATGAGACTTTCATAAAGTGTCCTCTTCCTCCGGAAAGTAGTTTGAAAACAGCTGAATACTTGAGAGAACTTTTCACATCTGTTACTGCATCAAAATTTATAAAACAGTTCCCCAAATGTGAGCCTAAAATGTACAAATACTCAATGAAGTATTATTTCCTTTATTACTATTGTAATAAATAGGAAACCTAAGGTTTAAAGACATTGAATTTCTTGTCCAGGTTTAAAAACCATTAAGTAGCAGGTTACCCAGATCTCTCAAATCAGTTCCAGAGTTTTTGCCACAAATAGCCTCCCAAGACTGCAAAAGTACTATACCTTTGGAAATGTACTTAGATAGTATTGGAGACCCTAGCAAATAATTACAAGAACTAATTTTGAATTTTTATCTTCAATTTTGAATACTTACAAATTGAATTGTAAACACTGATCTTGAAAATTTTGAAGCTGTTACACAAATGATATGACCATAGGAAAAATAATTCCTTTAATATTATATGTTAGAGTTATTGAACTTGTTTTGTCTTTCAGCATAAAGGCTTACATCACCAGAAACATGCTAGAATACGTCCTGTATTCCTTTTCAAGTGCGAGAGCCATTTCAGTAATTAAGCACAGGCTTATATAACTTTACAAATCTATGTCTAAACATTTTTTATGGACTATGTGACAAAGTCCAGTGAATACCAGACTTGGGGCAGTCACGACTGGAACTTCAGTCATTGTCTCTCCTCTGTCCAAGTGCTGAAAAAACTGCCATAGTGGGGTGGATCCCTGGTTCTCTTAAACTTGCATTTTTGTTATGGCAGTGCTACACAATGGAAACAAAGACTGTTTCATGATATCAGTTTCATAATGTTAGAACGTGCATCTACCCTCTTCCATTTGTCTTTTCCTTGAATTTATTTAAGCTATATTTAAAGCTATTGTGTATACAGTATCCAAACTCAATCACCATTCAGCCAAAGCAAAAAGAAAAACAGATAAAACATATAAAGTTGAGTTACAATAACAACTTATTTTTCTTTTCTTATAATTAAATAATTTGTTTGCCTGAATGTTTCACTTTTTAAGCTGGACTTATGTGTAGTCAGCAGACTGAATTCCCAACAAAATTTGGGAAGAAGCATATTATTTTCATAATTTTGTCATGTAAATCATTTTTTGTTAATTTCTTTTTAGAAACATTTTTCAGTTATTCCCTGTATAACAGTAATAATTAAGAATTAAAAGCTACAGCATATGTTGAATAACTACATCACCCCATAAATCATATTTACTGCCATTTGCTAACATACTGTTTTAATTTTACAAAATTAAGTGACAGTTCATGAATTTTGCAGAATCCCAAGAAAGTGACATGATTTTATTTTGGAAAGAAGGGATGCTGTTAGTTTTAATGTGTACTGAGAGATCACATGATATTCTCAAATTTAATGGTAAAACAAATTCAGTTAACTCTGCAGAAACATAAGGAGTCCTGCACAATCATTCTCTTGGCTAGCCAAAGGCAGATTAAGAATCAGGACAATTAAATCCAACACCTGAGCTGTACTTTGAAAACTTTTTTGCACCAAATGTGGCTGACAGAAGGAATTGCTCTGGAGGTATGTAAGGAAGGATAAAAAACGCATGATAATAACAATAGGCGTTAGAGGAAAAAATTTGAGAGAGCTACTCGCAAGGACTATTAATCTCTATATAATTATTCTTTTCTTTCTTTTTTGGTCTTCATTCTTAAAATAAAAAAAGAAAAAAGATAAATCTAATTTATGTCCAGGTCTGGGGAGTTTCCTTTATGATGTCTTAGTCTGTTTGAGATGCTCTGACAAAATACCATAAGACAGAAGGCTTAAACTACAGTTACTTATTTCCCGCAGTTCTAGAGTCTAAAAAAATCCAAGGTTAGATATCAGAGTGGCAAGGTTCAGATGAGGACGTCCTCCTCACTTACAGATGGCTGCTTAGTCTTAATAAGACCACTAATCCCATCATAGTGCCTCCTGTCATGACCTAACCAATGTCTATTCATTTCCCAAAGACCTCCAACTCCTAACGCCATCGCAAAGAGAATTATAGCTTCAATGTATGTATTTAGAAGGACCCAAACATTTGGTCCTGGATGCTGGCCACCAATCTTAAACACCTCTCAGAATCACCTGGAGAGATACAGGAAAAACACAGATCACCAGTCCTGCAACAGTTTTCATTCTGATTCATTCCATCCAGAAGATGGCTAGGAAATCCTGTCAAAGGGAATCAGGAGTATTTCTGACAAAAGTATCCATGGCCACCATGTAAGAGATAGTTTTAAGCTTAGGCTGACATTCGGAAGAAAAGATTGCCACAAGTCCCTGTGCGATGCTTAGAGGAGGGAGTGGGAGTGAGATGTGTCCAGAGATCGTATTGTCCTATGAATGTCAGGAAACACAAAGGGACATTTACATCAATGTAAACCAAATACAGCTTGATCGGCATAATGTACATGCATGCACTATCCATATCCTGCACCACTCCCATTTCTATGGCTCTTGGAACACTATCTTTCAGTAGAAAAATAATCTCAGATATGAATATGAGTGTTAATCTTACTTGTCAATTGATTAGCTTGAAGAATGCTTAAGAAATGAATAAAGCATATTTATGGCTATGTGTGGGTGGCCCAAGTTGGAGTTACCTTGCGGACTATATCTGGTCTCTGGTTCTTTTCTTTCAGGCTTTTGCCCTGCATTTTGCTTTCTGGATGCCCTGAGTTGAGCAGTTTTCCTCCACCAGGCATTTTGGCAATGGTATTTCTATCTTGAAGCTAGCCAAACACAGACTGAAACCTCTGAAAGCCCGGGTGAAAACAAACGTTTTCTCCTTTAATTTGTGTATATCAAGTTCTTTGTCCCAATACATTTTTAAAATTGAGTTAAGAAGGGAAGTAAATGGTAACTGACTGTTCCTCAGGAAAATACTCCAGTTGGGGGAGGTCTGGCCAACAGCTGGAGGGCTCACCCTGAGCAAGAAATCACCTTCATTACAATGTGATACCAAAAAGTCTCTTGAAGAAGACAATAAAAGTGAGTATTAGATTTTGTGAGTATTAGATTTTATTACCTATAGAATTTTTCAATTTATTGGTTAATTTATCTTTTATATTATGCAAGAAAGGAAAGCTATCGTCATAAATAGGTCAAACAAACAAAGCAATTATGTTCAGAAAAAAGACACAATAACTGATAATTCAATTATCCTAAAGATAATTCAGTATAAAAACTCTAAATGGGCAGGCCTGAATAGAATGAATTAACTGCAGGAGTTTAATTCTTAAAATACTGAAATCAGAAAAATTTGCAGTGTCAAAGTATTTTGCTACACACATATGATATGGACTCTTAAAATTATTATTGTTTGGAAGCATAATACAGAAATTATAACACTGAGAAAATTAAAACTACATTTTGTATAGTGTATGCTGTGTATTGCCCTGTGAAAATTTAACTTGTTCTTTAAGTACAAAAGCCAGAGATTACTGCTCTTTGCAGTAAAAGAAAAATAAATGTCATCATAGTGCTGTTTATTATTAAATTACATCTACATTGAATTTACTATATCTTAGATGAAAAAGCAAATATAATTCCTGTAGGCCACTCTTTTAAAAGTAAGAGTTTCCCTGCCACCAGATAAAATTGGCCCACTGATGTATCTGGTGAAATGTTTCTGAATAGATGTGGATCCTGGGAAACATAATAAAAATCCATTAGACAAGTTTCAAGTGGTCGAGAATTTGTTATCACTGGACCATTATGGAACAGTCCTATAAGCATAAAAATATGTCTGTAGTGATAAATGATTAACTATTATTAAATTACATTGAATACTTAAAACTTAAATGCATATAAAACATTTTATTTCTTTGAAAACATAAAGTTACTTAAAGATTAAAGTTTAGTAATGGATTTTGGTCTCAGGTGATTTGCAACTACTTTCTCAAAATACTATTTGACCTACAGAGCCTCTTGGGAAAACAAAATGTATATGGACAATCCATTCTATGTTTCCTAACCGCCTCTGTAAAACTTTGGAATGTTAATTCACAAGACAAAAAATGTAGGATGTTTTAAAGCAAACTTCAAAGTGAATACATTTCTTTGCTTTAAAACACACACACAAACTCACCTCTAAAAGGAACAGGTTATCTTCAAGGGCAGAATACTTGTTCCACATCTAGATGAAGGCTGCTAAGACTGATGGATGAGAGTGGAAGCAAAGGAAAAAGTTGACAAGTCAAGGGCATCATCTCATATCTTTAAAAAATTCCTTCTTTGGTCAGCTCATTCTGTTTCCATCAAAAGCATCATTCAACTACTTGTTTAATGTAGTGAAGAAATTAAGCCCAAATCTAAGCAAAAGTTTATATTAAAGAAGTTCACATAGAATGAAACACAATTTCCTTACAATTTTATATTAATTTCCTAGGCAGAATTATATTATGCTCTCTAAAATGTTTTTTTAATTGCACGAGCCACCAGTTATGGCAGCCAACAGATAAAACATTCATATATTCTGTGTGTATAAGACAAATGGTATATTTAAGTATTAGGTGCATAAATAAAGACAAGAAAATAAGAATTCCCTGAAAGTACCACAGAAAGAATGATGGTTTGGATTGTCTGGTGCATTCTGTTTAAATCCTGTATAATAATTTCATCACTTGCATGAAATTCAAAGTCCATGACAGTGCCCACTCTACTCTAATGAGCTGTTTTCTTAGTCTCTCCCCAGCTTCTACCATGCATGGTCCCCTCCTCAGCTGCCTCACTCATCATCTCCTCCTCAATCATTCTGGTCCCCTCTCAGCAGGACTCTGGCTTCTCCCCTGCTGCATCTTCACCTGCTTGTCCCATGCTCATCTTTTGGGTTTCACAGTAGACGCACTCCATAAACACAGTCTTTGCCTAAGCTATATTCTTAATGTGGTACTCTACCCTTTTAAAGTGCACTCTACTTTTCCTTTGAGATGCTTATCAACAATTATGATTATATATTTGTGTACTTACTTATTTAAAATCTCCTTCTTGTGTTTGACCACAACATTACTGAAGGCTTGCAGAAGATAATGAGGATTTAGTAAAAACTAAATAAAAGATGTTAAGTTTGTGAAATACCACTAGTGGTATTTATTAATTATGTTACTAACAAAAGTTACTCAGCTTTGCTGAATTTAATTTTCTTATCTATAAATACAGGCAGTAACCAAATAATTCTACGTGGGTCAGCATAGTAGTGTTATAGTTCCAAATCATTTTGAAAATTGGGAAGTGCTACTCAAATTTAAGATATTATTGCCTTTGTTGCATCAAAATTATAAACCACAAAATTCCTTAATCGACTGTCATGGTCTTCATTTAGCTTTTTCAGCACACCATAGACATATCCAAAAAGGCCTCACATTTAGTCCTAACACAGTTTGGTATTTAGGGAACATTATGGACATTGTTATTTATAGCCAAAGTTGATAACATCCCAGGTGTATCAAATTATTCATTTAGAGTATTTACTTTAATACAATTTATGCTAAATGTCATATAAAATGAAAATACTATAATTGAAAAGAGCGTTATATATTATTATCCATTTGTTTCTTTTTTTCATAAGAATCTTTTGGGTTTATATATTGTACTTTGAGTAACCACATTGAAAATAATGATATGCTGTATATGAATTATTATTATTCTCTTATTATTTTGCTATGAAATTTGATTTTTTATAAAATTAAACAGCAAATAATTGGTGTCATTGTATTTTTTGTGGTCTATTTCAGCAATTTAGAACACAATATAGAGTACATGTCACTTTATAAATATGCATTTACATTTACAACTATCTGAACATTAAAACTGTACTATGCTTTACGGACTAAGCTGATATACCCTGAATGAACTTACTATCTGAGTCACTTTCCCAAGAGTGAAAATATGCTTATACAGAACTACACACAAACCTCAGTACATTTCTTCTCCAATTGGCAAAGTGAGAAGAGCTACTTCCAGAGCACTTTTTTCTCAAAGTGAAAGAAGCCAACAAGTGCTGGATGGAACATGACTGTGGTCTCATCTTTTTTCACCTTAACCTATTGGCCTAACGGGTTCAGACAGCAGATTTGTGCTGCTGAAAGAATTTACTCTTGCTTGGATATTTTAGGGATTTGACTCCTGTCAGGTATTGCAACAAAGTCAAGTGATTTCAATTTACCAGGCAAGGACAAGAAATGGTTTCAGGAAAAACCAAGGTGATGAACTATTGAGCACGCAGTTCATTAGCTGTCATCCATCTTGACATCTTCATCTTTCAGGCAGTACTGCAGAAAATCAAAGACTTGTAGTGCTTCTCTTTAAAAAAGTCCGAGACAGAAGCCATGTCCTCTTAAAGTTAAAGGGACCGTGAAGGCTGTTTCAAATGGATTATGAAAGATAACCATTGCTTCAAAAGTGAAAATTTTGATAGATGCTCAATAGCAAATACTACCTGTACCTTAAAATACGCTAATATTAAAAATAACACTACCAATATGTGAACTACTGGAGTATTTTTAGCTTGTTGTAATTTGATGCATTTTATATTTTAATACAAAGCACTAGTAATATGAAAAATAACTGCTTTAGAAATAGCTTGATAAAGAAAAGACTCAAAAGAAAAAGCTTTTGCTTCCTAAAAAATTGGTCAGTAAAACATGGGTAATAAGAGTCCAGGGACACAGCCAAGTATTGGTAATATTACCTTTCTTCTTCTGTTTCTCTTCTCTGCTTGCTCAGCATTGAGGTATTGAAACTAGTTTTTTCTGCACTTAAATGCTGAATTTCCTGCGATTACAGAGTAAGGTAAGCAACGAAAGACACTAAAGAAACAGCTCATAACCTTCCTGCCTTTGTTATTTTTCTATCATTGCTGAGATAAAATACCTGATGTCCAAAATTAAAGAAGAAAAAGATTATTTAGCTCACAGTTTGTAAACGTTTCAGTCCATAATCAGCTGGCTCCAAGGTAAAGTGGCATGACAGAGGTGTATTCTTTCAATGCAGGAGACAGCAAAAGCAACAAGAGTCAAAAAGTAAAGAGCAAGCCTCTTTTCCTCCCTTATATTGTGTGTAGGCTATCTGCCCTTGGGTAGGTATAGTATTCATACTATCTCTGTGCCTTCTTCTTGTACAGGCTCAGGATTTTTACAAAGTGAGGACCTTGGTCCCTGTTGAGTCACATAGTTAAACTTCTAAACTTCACAAGTTGAGACAATGAACAACATCCTAGAACAGTAGGGGGATGTCCTCTATACCCTAGGATGTAGAACTGCTGAGTTATTTAGTTAAGCTTCTAGACTTCGCGAGTTGACATAAGTATCACCTGTTGTACTTCCGCAGCTACCATCCATTACCAAGAGGAAAGAAACTGCCACTTCAAGTTCTTGAAGACCCCTGGCAGTAAGGCAAGATAAATGCTAAGTTCTGCCTTTGTCTTCCACATACAATTTAATTATTGCCAAGAGACATTTTTTGAAACATTCCTTCCTAAAACACCCAGTGAAGATTCCTCCAGATCTTTAGACACTAATAAGCAAAGTAAAAGAAAACCAAGACTCTTTTCCAGTTGCCCCAACCCCTACTTGAAATATCTAAATCAGACTGTGAGAGAAAATTTTGAACACACAGCCATTATTTTGCAACTGGTCCACAGGCTCTAAGATATTACTACAGACTGTCAAACGCTCTGCAATCAAGTCACTAGAGGTTAACAGGTCCACATTCAATGCATGCTTTGACCCTCAGGGAAAGCCCAAAGTGCAGGTAGCTGGATGAACTACTTGTAAGGGACAAGATTTGGTAATTGTGTAAATTCCTACACAATTTGAAGGGCTTTGGAAATCATCCAATATATTGCTAAACCTCTTACTGCCATAGTATTGCTATCACCATGGCAACGGCCACCAAACATTGCTTGATTCTTGTATTAGGGACTTCACATATGGCAATTCATGTAACACATGCAGTAATACCTGTAAGGACTGGATGAGGTAGGCACTGTTATTTTCAATTGGCAGATGAGGAAACAGAGACAAATAATGTGTTCCAGGATTTTATTATATGGAGCATGGTCCATAAGAGCTATGCATCACTGAGAGCTTGCTAGAAATGTGGAATGTCATGACCAGCCTCCAGGTGACTAAATAACTTTAGCAGGTTAACCAGGTGACCTACATGTTTATGAATATTGAGAACACTACTCACAGTAACTGAGATTTAAACCTAAGTGTCTCTATGTCAACAATTCAGATATTAACATAGCTCTTCTGAAGGATGCACTGACATTTAGCATTGAGTACATTCATATGTAGACACAGGTTTTTTTACATTAGCTATAAATATATGATACCAAGAATTATGTATTTCAGAAAAGAAGAGTGACCTGGGAGTCGCAGAGATAGAATCTTCATATGGAAGTGGGAGAGAACTATAGGGAGCAGAAATTGAACTGAAAACATAATTTGTCTGATTCTGTTTGACTCAGTTGCCAAAACAGTCCCAGCTCTCCTGAAGTGGTCTTGATGTCAGATAATCTTACAGTAAAGCTCAAGAGTGCTTAACTGAATTATGCACAGGATCAGTTCTCATGAAGCAAGTTTACCAGATCCCACGAATACGGAACAGGGGTATCCCTCGCTAGATGTACATTCTCTACCTCCAGATTTATATCTAGATAATCAGCTCACACTGAGCTTCAGAGATGCACAAACTATTTCACCATCCGATAAAGGGATACATCTGTATGGGTAAGACATTTCTTTCAAATACAATTTTAATTTTATCCTCTGTGCATAATAAATTGATGAACCAAGCATGCAGTTGGTATTAATCATATTCAAGTGATTAAGTAACTAAAATATTTTATTTTTATGTAAATTAGTATGAGACCTTAAAAAGTTTCCTTTAATTTGTTTAAACACACTTGTTACAGATTTATGCTATGAAATTTCCTAAGACAATCTTTTTGTTTTCAGAATAGAATATTAAACTTTAAGTAATCTAGACTATAAGTTATAACAATTAATTAAGTTAGATTTAGGGTCATTACAATAAAAACTGAGCCTTATTATTTTTCCTTCATTTTATATTAGACTATTTCAGTGAGTGATGTTCACAGTATGTACACACAGAAAAATTAATAATGAGATTATTTTCATCTTTCTTTGTAAAAGGATATAGTATTACTTTTAAGAATTTTTTCTTATTCATTATAATGTATTATTATAACTGCAGCTCAAATAGACACTCATGCTGTACCAATTATACCTTTGACTTTTATTTAAAATGAATTTTCACCCATGTGTTTATATCATTGTGAAAACTTCCAAATTCTAGGTCATGGCATGATTTGTTAATGAATACATTTACATCAAAAAAAGAAGAAGAACTTTGCGCTAATTTCTAATATAAATGAAAGGGAATACAGGGCAACTCATTTTTGAAAGGAAGATGACAATTTTCTATCAAACTTTCCTTTTATGTTTTGATTATTATTGTTGTTATTATTATTTGCTTTTTGAGACAAAGTCTTGCTATGTAGTGCAAACTAGACTTGCACTCACTATGTAGTCCAAGTTGACCTCAAATACGCAGCTGTCTTTCCTGCCTTAGCCTCCCTAGTACTAGGATTACAGAAATGTGCCACCACCCCAGCCAAATTATCATTTTAATAGTGCAAAACATACACTAATTTTTTATTACAAATGAGATTACAGTTTCTATTTTTGTAATCAATATAGTATTTGTTATATTATTCTGAACTGTATCTGAGGAACATCTAAAAATTTAATAAAGAAGATAATACATTTCATTTTGTGTAAGTAACCATGTATGTGAAGATTAAAGGCTCTGATGGTATCTAAAAATAAAATCCTTTATTTTCTGTACCACAATAATGCACGCATTAGCACTGTGACAGTTTTAAAATCCCATAGAATTCGTCTTAATGTGGACTGTGTAATTCACTTTCCAGCCCTAAAAACTGCTTAGTAATATTCTGGTTATCTCTTACCTCTAAATTTTGTGACTTATAACACCCTCCACTTGATCATTTATTATAAATGTGTGGAACAAAAGTTCAGGAAAGGCCTGACTGAGCAATTTCTCATTGCCAGGAGGCAGTGACAAAAGTCACTTCAGCAGAAGCTGGGGCTGGATTGCCCTAAAGAGACCCTCCAGTTTCCTTTATGGAGCCTTCTGGAACCTTGGTAAGCATGGAGGACAGAGTGAACTCAGAAGGACAAGAGACCTCAGTACCTTGTGCGGTTTCTCCAACAGACTGGTCTCAGATAGTCAGGTATCATACCTGGCAGCTTAGGGTTCTCCATGAAAGTGTTCCAAAAGATCAGGACAGAAGGTATTAAGGTTCTCCTGAGTTAGCATCAGAAACCCCAAAATATCACTTCTACTACATTCACTGACTTAATGGAATGTGGATTCATATATGCATTGCTGTGGAATAAATGAAGTCATTAATATGGAACATAAAAGAAGATCACGCTGACATAGAAAATGTTATGATCAACACATCGATTAGTCATTCAAAATTTTGGTGATTCATTGCTAAAAAGGAAGGAGAGCAACTTGAAGAAACACATTAAAGATAATTTATCTGTCCATATTGAAAGGGAATAGAGGAGACAATACTGCCCAAGAAGAACAAAATAGGAGGGAAACTACAGTGGTACAACCAGTATCACACCCAGCAGGGAATCAGCACAACATTGTACAGAAGGAGAAAGGAGGATGCAGGTTATCAAAAGAACATTTAAGAGGCTATAAGATACTGAAAGCCAGCATGGGACTTTATGATCTTTTTATCTGATCCTACAAGCAATGATTTTTAAATTGCAAGCTGTTTGAACGAAGAAGCATTCTCAGTCAAACCAGTGTAATAAGACAGTAAAGACAATAAAAAATGTTGCTTATTTAACTTTGGCTGGAAAAGACAGAGATAGATGGGAAAGGAAGGCTGAATGACTGACCAAGTGTGTGTGTGCATGTGTGTGAGTGTGTGTGAATGTATGTGTGTGTGTGTGTGTGTGCGTGTGTGTGTGTGTGTGTTTGAGACAGAGAGAGAGAGAGACAGAGGTGGAAAGACAGAGACAGAGATTATGTATTTGTTATAGGAGACAAACTGAAGTTTAACCTATATAATCTGGATAGATCTAATATAGTCTGGTCCTTACATGGGGAAGAGGGAAGAAAAGCCAGGTTTGGTGTCATAAGAGACTCAACTGATCATTGCTGGCTTTGAAGATGAAAGGGTGCTATGAGTCAAAGAAGGCAAACAGCCTTTCCAAATAGGAGAAGGCAAAATAATAATAATTATTATTATAACAAATTCTTCCCTACAGCCTCCAGAAAGGAGAACAATTTGCTGACAGGTAGATTTTCATTCAGTGAGATGCATTTTAAGTTTCTCACTTCCAGAATTTTAGGGTAATCTATGTTTTATTTTAAGCTGCTAAACTCATGCTCGTTTGTTACAGAAGCAATAGGAAACTAGTACAATTGTGGAAAATGGATGGAGTACTTAAAAAGGAAAACTAAAAGCATTTAAAAGTATTCTCAAACTGTTGTTCAAAGATGATAAAAATGATACTGAGGCTTACAAATGCATCTTAAAGTAAGATAACTGTTAAAATAAAACTATCCAAGACCCATAATGCTTGACATAACCTGTCAGGTTCCTAACAAATGTTCTCCATGTATTGTTCAGCCTCCTGTTTTATTTACCACTGATTTTGACAGATCTGGACTTTGGTAACTAGCTTAGGGTCTGGTACATAGCAGAACTTCAAGAAGGGATAAATACATTGTACAAGCTAAACAGGATTATAAAATAACAAGATTCATGATCACATATGGCTTGCTAGATTAGGTATGTTAGCAAAGGAAAGAGGAGAGAAGGGAGCTAAAATTATTTGGAATTAAAAAAAGAAATCAAATTGAGAGCCAAGTGAAAATGCTAATTTATTTCCAGTGAGACATTTTTGACCATTGACAAAGCATCTGAGTCTTATTTGAGTCTTCATAACATCCTTCAAAAATCATGGCAGAGACACAGCTGAACACCCACAGCTGAAGCTGGGCTGTGACTATTCTGGCAAACACAGAAGCCAGAGTAAATATTGTCTTGCACTAAGATGTGAGGAGGTGGATTAGGCATTGTAATTACCATTTGCTCTGCATTTGGCATTCTTTTTAAAGATTTAATCATTTAGACAAACTTGGTATCACTGAAAAAGAAGTCAATATTTCTGGGAGCCAGGTTATGAACATTACTGATGTTTTCCTTCTGCTGAGCTGTTTTGTGTTTCTGCAGAAAGACAACCTCACCTAGCAGTTACTTATTCACGACAGCACAGATGAGGAATCATGAGCAGTGACTTCCTTCAGTTCATTTTTTATAAACAGCACTGTGTTCTCATATACAATTGATTAGAAAATGATATTCAAATAGGGTGGCAATTTATAAAATTGCACTGTAATCTTGTTGTATGATCTTAATTAATTGTACAACCAGCACTCAACCACTGTACTCTATAGAGTATTTAAAGTATTTGTGTGCCAATTTATAGCCAAGGCAGACTCTGATAGCAGTTTCAGACAGGCACTTCTGTTAATCTTCACCACTAGCATCTACTGATATAAATTATTTTAATCTGAGTTTCTAATATTGAACATTTGTAGAACAATATTTTGATATATTAATTAATGTACTATTCCTTTGAACCAGTGCCTATAAAGTTTAATGTACAAAAACCTCTTGAATTTTGTAAAACCTTAGTACCTTGACCCTGTCAGAGATAGTCTCATTCTTTGGGTTTATCTGGGGCATAGGAACTTATATTTCCAACAAACTTTCTAGAGTTTCTCTGATATTTAGGGTCAGGGATATATAATCAGATCTATTTTGCTGTGATCTGAGGCTAGGGCTCAAACATATTAATTTGAAGGACAAGGGGACACAATTCAGTCTATTGCACCTGCCTCTTACAACTAGTAAGTAGAATCCAGGTTTTGCACCCAAACTAGCTTCAACTCCAGAGCCCACACTATTTCCACCTTCTCTTTCCAGTCTTACCCTCCAATAGTGGAGCACTGGAAACAAATAGGAATTGGCCACTCAGAGACTAGGGGATGGTTGTTGATTAGGATATATTATCAATCTGCTGTTAATTGATAATTTACTATAATCCACATTGCTTCATTCTTTGGGGAATACATTATATAGTTGACTATAACTACTCTGTTCCTACGACTATATTTACAGTGACATGTTTGTTTCAGTGGAGAATAATGGTTCCAAGTAGCCTTCAAGACACATTTGAAGCTTATCCTTGTTCCATTTGTCACATTTGGGTGTAACAGCTAGGGGCAACTGAAGTCTGAGATGATGAGGACTGAAACAGCTGGGGATCCTTGGACATGGTTGTCTCTATGTGGCCTCTCTATGTGATCTCTCATACTATGGTGGCAGCAAGGTAATTGGATACGTTATATGCTACCTCAGGACCTCAAGACATTTGGCCAAAAGAAACAATCCAGGTGAATATCATAGTGCCTGTGGTAGTGAACTGACTGTCAGCTTGAGTGGGAATACCCTGCTGATTTAAGTCAACATGGTTTCCTGAATGGTATAAAAGAAGAACAAAGGAGAGGGGACTCTAATGTCTTCTGGAGAAACTTTGTGGTTCTCATCCACTGAGCTCTGGCCTTCACCTTCACCAACTTGGTGTTGCTCTCTGGGAAGGAGCTCTGGTCCTGCCTTGCTTAAGCGTCATCCCCTGGTTCTCAGCACAGATTCTCCAGCTTCTAGCACCAGCCTTTCAGTCAGGTCAGGTGGACTCCAGCCTCCAGCCAGAGCCCTTGTGCTTTGCAACACAGACCCTTCAGGCCTCCACGTGCTACCTTGGCCTCCTACTATGGACTTTCTGGGACCGTTGTCGTGGGCTCTAAACCTTCAGCTGGGTTTTTCAGATCTCTAGCATACAGACAGATCTCTTGCATTCCTCCACATTTGACTCTGTGGGCAAATATTGTAAAGTAAATTTCTGTGTCCTGCATTAAATCTGTTCTCTTGCAAAACACGAGTGCACTGCTGTTTATGATTTCTCTCAGAAGTTATGCAGCATTGTTTCTGTGTTTGTCATAAGCCTTTCCAGAATGAGAATGTACACTTGATCTCTACCTGGAGAAGTGTCAGCCAACATGTCACATGAAGAGAGCATGTGAAATAGATATATTATTAGGCCTGTGTTTGGAAATTACAATCTGCATATATATCCTTTTGGCAAGCATAAGAAAATCAAAATAAAGGCATTGTGAGACATTTACAAAAATCTGAAAACTCTCATTTTCAGTCCCATGAAAAAGCTCACTGAATCAAAGGAATTTTAGTGAACACCTTAAATTGACTTTCTGGCTGGTGATTTAGCTCCAGCTCTTAACTGGTAAGTGCGAGGCCATGAGTTCAATCCCTGGACCAAACAAATAAAATAAATAAATAAATTGACTTCCCAGTTCCCTTTTTTGGGAAACATCCACACTCTGTCCCCAGTGCTCTCACGCTAAGGGCCACACATCATCTATCATCATCTATGGTGTTAGAGTTGTGAGCCTCCTAACAGCGACTGGCCCAACTGGTGGCAACTTCAACTGATAATCAAGCACGGATACCTAACTCAACCATAGCCAATAAGAAGCCAATCCTTTTATTGAAACAGAAGGAAGGAATTCAAAGGAGAACAGACAACGAAGGCAAATAATAGCAGTGCTGAAGCTCTTTCCTTGTGCATCCTCTGCTCTGCTCTATCCTCGGCTACTGCGCACTACCATATCCTTCCACAAAGTCCCTTTTGGCTACTTGCTATCCATTAACACATAATGGTACCAACTTGAAACATATGTATGTACAAAATCATATATCAAAGATTTGTTTTACATGAAAGGCCAGGATAGAAGAAGTTACCTGTGATTAAAATTTTTCCGGGTTTCAACAAAATCCGAACTGATTCTATGCTTCATGACATCTAGAAGCAACTTCTTGAAGCCTCACTCACCTTTTCTTCCAATGACTTGCAGTTGCTTGAAGTAAGCAAAAGTCAGCCAAGCAGAATTTTAATACAGTAAAAACTGAAGGATAAGAATAAGAGGGGAAAAAACCCTCTACCATGTATTATTACACAGTACAGGTCAAGCACAATACCCGTACCTAATGAGGAAGAGAATAGTTAGCACCAAGTCCAGCATGCACTGTCTTCAGAGATCCAATTCTTTCTGGATTTGAAGGCCAGTCAAGTAACATTACTGTTAACAGAGAATAGATGAAAGAAACAAAAGAGGAAAGTAATACCGGGATTACTACATATGGTATCAGGGCTTGACTTGAAATGTTATAAAATATTCCATCCATCAGAAAATTATCTTCTCTGGCATCTTGACTTTGAAAACATATAATGCTAGCACCACACTTGTGAGTATTAGATCAATGCCTCTCGTCCCTGGAGACATGGACCAGTCTGCCACCTCCATTTGGCTCCCCAGTTGTACCAGTATCTGCTTTCTGACATCAGCACCCATGAGCAAATACTTAGTCAGTGCTCCTCACCCAGCAGTTTAAACAGTATAGACGATCTGTTTATCTCTAAACTGCCTGGAGCACATTAAGTCATTTGAACAAAGCTAAATAAAAAATGTTAATTAATCGATGTTGGAGTGACCTCAAATCATAAAAATATTCAACAAACTAAAACTTTGTCTAGTTTTTATAAAAGGAAATATTCATATTTAAATATAATTATTTAAAACACCTATCTTCACTCACCTAAAGGTCGGTGATACAGGTGGGATTAACTTAGAATCAAGTTATACGCTATTAGATTAGGCAAATACACCTCTTGAAAATGCTCTTTAAACAATTCTCAATATGCTTTAAAATATCTCAAGAGGTTTATTAAATGTTGTAACTCTAGTAGAAAAGCAAGCTTTGATCTTTCTAGTTCAGTTCTATAAAACAATTTACTGTAAGTGCTTTTTCATTTTTTCTATTGTTAGCAAAGAGTAGGATAATTTAATTGAGGATAAAAGATACAAGTAATGTTTATTCACTGCACCCTGCCCCTGGCGACAGTGGTCTTTCAAGCTGCTGACAGAGGAACTGCTACTGTCTTAATCCATTTTTCAGTAATATATGCTGCCAACTCCCTACATAAACTTTGGTCTAATTGTATTTTTAAAAACAAAAAGCAAAATGCCACAATCTAACGTCTAGTTTTTTTTATATTTTTTTTATTTTTTTTATTTTAAAGAGAATAAAACAAAAGAGAGCAGAACAGAGCAGATCAGAACAGAACAACATATGCAACACAGTACTTTACATTAAGACAACCGGACATTAACAGTAGCTATCACAATATCTCTTTCTCTGCTATAGTTGAGCATAGTTTCAAATACAATAATATCAAACATAACAAAATAGTATAAAACCATTCAAAGAATGACAGAATTACAGGGCATTCTGAACCGAATAACAAAGAATGATCAATGGCTACTAGAATATCTCATTTTCAATAAAAATTTTTGTTTATACTATCACATATATTAAAATTCCAATAAGACACAACATGATAGAACCAATGGTAATAGAAGAATAGAAGCATGGTAGGACTTCTAAGTAAGATGATATTAAATCAGCAATAGCTGTCATACTGTTTTGTTTTCTTCAAAACAGCTGTTCATACCATGACACATAATAAAGTCAAACAAAACAGAATAAAAACATTCCAACTGATGAATGAAAACATTGAAAGGCTTCAAAGCTATGAAATGGGGAATCATGATTACCATAAAATCTTATATACTCTTATCAACTCTCATACTAGGGAGACTATATGGTATTTACACATGTGAGTCTGGATTATTTCACTTATGAGTATGGTCTCAAGTTGTGTCCATTTATTTATAAATATCTGAATATGATCATTCTTTATAGCTGAGTAGTACTCCATTGTATAAAAATGCCACAACTTTTTTAACCATTCCTCAGTTGATGGGCACTTAGGTTGTTTCCAAGATCTGGCTCTTACACAGTGTGCTGCTATACACATGGGTGCAAATGTATCACCATGGTACAATGTTTTCAGTTCTGCTGAGAATATGCCTAGAAGTGGAATAGCTGGGTCAAATGGGACTTCCAAACACAGATTTTTGAGGAATCTCCAAACTGACCTCCACAGTGGCTGCACCAGTCTACACTCCCACCAACAGTGCACAAGAGTTCCTTTTTCCCCACAACCTCTCCAGCACTTGTTGTTGGTAGTTTTTTCTATCCTGGCCATTCGCTCTGGAGTGAGATGCAATCTCAGTGTGGTTTTAATTTGCATTTCTCTCATGACTAATGATGCTGAACATTTTTTCATGTATTTATTTGCCATTTGTATTTGTTCATCTGAGAACTGTGTATTCATTTTCAGATGCCCATTTTTGGATTGGGTCTTTGAATTTCAAGGCTCTGATTTTTTTAAATTCTTTATAAGTTCTAGACAGAAGTCCTTTGTCAGAGGGACTGTCCATGAAGATTTTTTCCCAATTTGTGGGTTTTCTTTTCACTCTGCTGGAAATCTCTTTCGACATGAAGAAACTCTTTAATAAGATGTGGTCCCAGTTATTGCTTCTGGGAAGTATTTCCCATGTAGTTTGATTCTTGTTCATAAATTCTCTACCTACCCCTGTATCTTCAAGATTTTTACCTACTTTGTCTTCCAGAAGATTTAGTGTTTCTGTTTTAAGATTTATATCCTTGATACATTTAGATTTTAGTTTAGTACATGGTGATAAGCATGGGTCTAGCTTTAGTCTTCTGCATATCAATAGCCAATTTTTCCAGCAAGCATGTTTGGCCCCTTTATCAAAGATAAGGTGGTTGAGTTTGTGGTTGTGGTTGTATCTTCCATTCCATTCCATTGATCTTCAGGTCTGTTTTTTTCCAGTACCATGTTGATTTTATTAAAGTAGCTTTGTAGAATAATTTCAAGTCAGGGATTGTGATGCCTCCTGCATTGCCTTTGCTGCTTAGAATTGCCTTTGCTATTCTAGCTCTCTTCTGGTTCCAGATGAATTTCAGGAGTGATTTCTCTAGATCAATGAGGTATCTTAGTGGTATTTTGATTGGGATTGCATTGAATCTGTATAGTAATTTTGGGAGAATGGCCATTTTCACAATGTTTGCTCTTCCTATCCATGAAGAAGGGAAGTCTTTTCATTTTCTGAGGTCCTCTTTGATTTCTTTTTTCAGGATATTATAATTTTACCTGTATTTTCCCTCTTTTACTTCTTTCCTGAGATTAATTCCTAAGTATTTAATTCTTTTTGGATGCTAGTGTGAAGGGTGTGGCTTCTCTTATTTCTCTCTCAGTATTTTTGTTGTTAGTGTATAGGAATGCTATTGATTTTTGAGTGTTGACTTTGTATCCACCTATATTGCTGAATTTATTTATTATATCTAGGAGTCTTTCAATGGAGTTTTGGGGGCCTTCTATGTAAAATATCATGTCATCTGCAAATAATGATAATTTAACTTCCTCTTTTCCTATCTACTCCTTTTATTTATCTTTCTTGTCTTATTCTCTGGCTAGTATTTCCAGTACTATGTTGAATAGGAGCAGTGACAGGGGACATCCTTGTCTTGTGCTTGATTTTAAGGTAAAGGCTTTCAGTTTTTGGCCATTTAATATAATTCTGGCTGTTGGTTTGTCATAGATGGCCTTTATCACATTGAGATAAAGACCATCTATTCAAATTCTCTGCAAGGTTCTTATCATGAATGAGTGTTGGACCTTATCAAAAGCTTTTTCTGAATCTATAGATATGATAATGTGGTTCTTCCTTTTGGCTCTATTGATATGGTGGATTACATTTATTGATTTACATATGTTGAACCATCCCTGCATTCCTGGAATGAATCCCACTTGGTTGTGTTGTATAATCTTCTTGATGATTTGGTGCATCATGTTTGCCATTATTTTATTGAGAATTTTTGCATCTATGTTCATTAGGGAGATTGGCCTATAGTTCTCTTTTTTAGTTGGTATTTCTCAGGTTTTGGTACTAGAGAAATATTTGTTTCCAAGAATGACTTAGGAAGAATTGCTGCCCTTTCGATTTTATTGAAGAGTTTGAGGAGTGTCAGCATTAAGTCTTCTTTGTATTTCTTGTAGAATTCTGCAGTGAATCCATCTGGGCCTGGGCTCTTCTTTGTTGGCAAGGACTTAATTACATTTTCAATTTCATTAATAGAAATTGGGTTATTCAGCAGTTTTACATCTTCCTGATCCAGCTTTGGTAGTTCATTTGTATCTAGGAATCTGTCCATTTCTTCTGTGTTATTGAACCTATGATAGTAGAGGTTTTCAAAATAGGTGTTGATGATCTTCTGTATTTACCCTGAGTCTGTAGTGATATCACCTTTTTCTTTCCTTATTGTATGAATTTGAGTTTTTTCTTTTCTTTTTTTAAATAAGGTTGGCCAGGTGCTTATCAATTTTATTTATTCTTTCAAAGAACCAACTCTTTAATTCACTTATCCTTTGTACTGTTTTCTTAGACTCTATTGCATTAATTTTTGCTCTGATCTTTATAATTTCCTCCCTTCTTTTGTCTTTGGGATTGGCTTGCTCTTCTTTTTCTAGATGTTTGAGTTGTAGCATCAGGTTGTTTATTTGTGTTTGTTCTGACTTCCTGATGTGGGAACTCAATGCAATAAATTTTCCTCTAAGGACTGCTTTCATTGCTTCCCACAAAATCCAGTAAGTTGTGTTTGTATTTTCATTTGCTTGTAGATATTGTTTAATTTCTTCTTTAATTTCCTTCATGACCCACTGGTTGCTCAAGAGTGTATTACTGCATTTCCATGTGTTGGTGAGGTTTTTGTAGTTGCTTTTATAGTTGATTTCTAGTTTCATGGCACTATGATCCAATAACATACATGGGAGAATTTCAATTCTTTTGCATTTACTTAAATATGTTCTGTGGGCTAGTATATGGTCTATTTTAGAGAATGTCCCATGTACTGCTGAGAAGAAGGTATATTCTGATGTTGTTGGATGGAACACTCTACATACATCTATCAAGTCCATTTGTTCACAGGTGTGATTCAGTTCTGTTATTTCTTTGCTGATTTTCTGTCCAGTTGATCTGTCCCTTTGTGTCAGTGGTGTGTTAAAGTCTCCTGTTATAATTGTGTTATTGCTTATTTGACTTTTCATTTCTGTTAGTATTTGCTTTATATAGCTGGGTGCTCTGGAATTTGGTGCATATATATTTAAGATTGTTATTTCTTCCTCTTGAAGTTTTCCCCTAACTAGTATGTAGTGAACTTCTTTATCTCTTTAGATCATTCTTGGTTTGAAATTCACATTGTCTGCAAACAGGATGGCTACTCCCACTTTTTTTTTTCTTTTGGTTTCCTGTTGCATAAAGTATTGTTTTCCATCCTTTGACTTTCAGTCTATGAGTGTCCTTTTGGGTTAGATGGGTTTCTTGTAGACAGCATATGGCTGGATGTTGTTTCTTGATCCATTCTGCCAGTCTGTTTCTTTTGATTGGTGAGTTAAGGTCATTTACATTAATGGTTGTAACTGTTATATATTGGTTTATTGTTGGCATGTTATCTTTCTGCTGTTGTATCTTTAGCTTTCCATTCTGTTTAATTGTCTGCCTTGCTTGGTGGTTTTATCCTATGTGTATGTAGAATGTCTTTCAGTACTCTTTGTAGGGTTGGTTTGGTGGTCATGAAGTTTTTCAGCTGTTCTTTGTAGTGGAAGTATCTTATTTCTCCATCCATTTTGAAGGAGAGTTTTGCAGGGTATGTCAGTCTGGGTTGGAAGTAGCTTTCCTTTAGGATCTGAAATACTTCACTCCATGCTCTTCTTGACTTCATTGTTTGTGTTGAGAAGTCTGGTGTGATTCTGATAGGTTTTCCTTTATAGGTGATCTCTCTTTTCTCTCTAACAGCTTTTAGTATTGTGTTCTTATGTTCGATTTCTGGGATGGTGATTATTATGTGTCTGGGTGTAGTTTTATTTTGGTTATGGCTGTTTGGAGTTCTATATGCTTCACTTATCCACATGTCAGTTTCTCTTCACATGTTTGGGAAATTTTCAGCTATTACATCTGTAAATATCCTCTTGATATCGTTTGGGCTGTCCCCTTCTTTTTCATTTATCCTTATTAATCTTATGTTATTTTTCTTTGCATCACCTTGTAGCTGTTGAATTGTTACTTCCTGATTTTTTGTTATTTTTAAAAGATCTTTCCTTTCCTGTTCACTGGCTGTGATCTTATCTTTGAGGTCAGAAATTCTATCTTCACTTTCTTGAGGCGGTTTTGGCAGCTTTCAATAGAATTTTTGATTTCCTATATATCTCTTTGAATCTGCTTATGTATTCTGTTTGTTTCTTATAGTGTTCATTCAGGGATTCTATCTGTGTGCTTTGTTCCTCTAATTTTTTAGCTGTGTCTTCACTACATGTGTTCACTATTTCTTTCACTACTTTTATTATTTCTTCTTTTACCTGGGCAATTATTTCTGATTTGAATTTCTCCATAGCTCCCCCCTAGTTGCATCATTATTTCATTTGATATCATTTCAGACATTTCAGGTGTTTGGCTTCTTTTTTCTTCTATGTACATGGCTCCTAGGCTTTCTTGGGATGGGCTGTAGTTTTGTGCCTTCCCTTTGGGCTTTCCTTTTGTCATTTTTCTATATTTCCTTGCTTTGAGCAGTGTTCCAAAGCTTCCTCTGGATGTGTGGCAAATTACCTCCTGCACCCTCAGTTCCTGGAGCAGTGCTGGCTCCCCCATAGGCGCTTGGCTCCCTCAGTTGAAACGTGGAAGCTGGGCCTGGTGAAGTGGGGCGCGCAGAACCTTGGGCTGCAGTCCCGTGTCCTAGGGGGCTGATATGATCTCAACTGCAGGGAGTGTTGGTCTTAAGCTCTCCTAGGCCAGCCCACACAGGGCTGTCAGTCCCCCTGCTTGGCCTCTGCCTCCCAAACTGAGAGAAGGCTGCTGGGCGTGCTGCACTTAGCTGGTGGAACTTCGGGGACTCGGTCCCGTGTACCCGGTAGCTAGCCAGAAGCTCAATTGCCCGGAGCACAGGTTTCCAGCTCTCCACTAGCCCGCCTTGGGGCAATGGGACTCACCTCACACAGTCCTTACTCCCTCCCCCGCCAACATCTAATTAAAAAAAAAAGAAAGGTTTTATAGGTCATGTTGAACCATGCAGCATTGGACTGTGATACTTGGAAACAAGCATATGTAATGGTTGGAGGAGGGCACTTTCCAGGCAAAGACAAATGATTCTCGCCAATGTGGCCCTATTGGCCTGAGCATCTCCATCCACAGGTGCAGATGGAAACAGAAAATGGTTACTGTGCCATTCATGGCAGCATGTCTGTGAATGTTAGCATTATCCCCTCTGGTTCCTGACTCACAAGCAAAATATTTATTAAGAACTCTTTAGCCAGCAATTAAAACAAAAATCTGGTCACTATGCAGATAAGGAAACAATTAAAGCTAGTATATAAAATACATGTAATATGGACTGGTAAGAGCTAAAGAAAAAGGTCTGGGGACTTAGCTCAGTGGCCTAAGTTCCTGCCCAGTAGGCTCAAGGTCATGAGTTCAATCCCTGTTACAAAAAAACAAAAACAAACAAACAAACAAAAAACTAAAGAAAAAATAATAAAGTAAGAAATACAAAGAGGAAATGCCAAGTGTGAAAGTTACAATTTTAGAGAGAAAAGTTAGGGAGGAATATCTTAAGATAACATTGTAGTTAAAACTTGAGAAAAATGAGGAAGTAATACAAAGAACTACCTGGGGAAAGAGAATTTTGGACCCAGGAGACAATTGCAAAGGATCTAAACATAAATGGGTGATTTTCTATGTGTTCAAAGAATAGGAAGGAAGCAAGTTTTGCCAAAGCAGAATGAGGAAAGGTGAAGGTAGCAGGCAGTGAGGTCAGTAGAAAATCCAAATCAAACGTGTCTTAGAAAGGATTGTGGCTTCTACTCTGAGAATAGGAGGCCATGCACAGGAAGTCATTTAAAGGTTTTCTGCAGATGGGTGGCACGATCTGCCCTATTTTCCAACAAGATAATTTTGATTGCCAACTTGAAAATGGTTGGAAGCAGAGAAAGGGCAGGAGTAGAGAGAATAGTTAAGAGCCAGTGCACGATCCTGGAGAGGGACAATGGTGACCTGGAACAGATAGATAGCCCTGGAGAGGTGACAAACAGATTCTGTGTATCATTTGCTTTTTTTTTTTTTTTTTTTTTTTTTTTTGGTACCAGGGATCGAACGACAAACAGATTCTGAGTATATTCCACAAGTGCAGCCAACAAGATTTGCCAAACATCAGATACAGGGTAAAAAGAGATATGGGAAATATAAAAGAAAAAGAAAGGAGAATTTTTTTAGGTCTAAATACGTGAAAAAGATAGAATGAGCAAAGATGAGGAAGTCTACTCCAAGAAGCAGATTTAGAGGAGACCGTCAGGCTGCAGATTCAAATAAGTTTAATGTGAAAACCTGCTAGGGCAAGGTTTTCTGCTTGTCATGTCAATCCATTACTCTAAGAATTAGGGATATACCCTTGGGAATACTCAGCATATTGATGGACTTTAAACTCAAGTTGTTAGAGCAGATCAGAAATAAAATAGCTCCTGACATCCACAAACAAGCCTTGTACTGCCAGCTGGGGCTTGGTGTTCTTACAAGCTGAGCCAATACTCATAGGTAGGGCCTGGTGTTGACCTGTTCATCACAGGCAATTTCACTAAACTCTCACATCAGACAGGGCTACTTTCACCCTGACAGATAAAATAGAAGGAAACCACTGCACAATCACTCTCCTAACTTGTTTAATTAGTGACTATTGTTTCTTTAACAACTAGAGCATTAGCTTTTGTCTAGTCTACTATTTCCTACAAATAAGATTTATGGAGGTCCTTAATCATAGAACTCTCACACAGTACCCCATCGAGAGTAAAATTTCTCTTCCTTGGACTCTTCTTCAAAATCACATAACCAAATTGAAATCTTATAAAAATCTTTTCTAACATCATCTTTCTCCGTGGTATGCATTGGCTCCACTGTAGCATCTAATAAACCCAACTTGCTTAACTACAGGTGTGTGGCAACCATACTTTTCTGAAGCGCACTGAGGTGAGTAAATAGAAACAATAGAAGAGCATTAAAGCCTCTGCCATGGAGCACTGTAATAGGTAAACATCAAGCAAACAAAGCGGATAGGGTGGGGAACAAATGGGCAAATAAGGATATAAAGAACAGCCAAGATCATAGACAATAAATCAGGAGTGTGTTCTGTCCTGAAAACTGGGGGAGATGAGAATGAACAACTGTATCAAATGTTTTTGGGAAGTCAGGTAAAACAAAGACCAAGAAATTATTTGGCAATGTGCAAGTTACTAGTGATCATGACAAAGACAACTGAAATGGTAGAAACTATGGTTGGTGTAGACTTAGGAGACAATAAGACAGAAACTGAAAGAAGTATGTTTAGGCAACCTTTTAAAGATATTTTTGTGTTAAGAAAAGGAGAAGGAAGCAATTTCTGGAGAATGAAGTGGGATCAAGAGAGGGCTTCATTACAATGAGAGAAATAGTAAACTTTTCCGTGCTGATTGAAACACTCCAATCAAAGGAGGGCATTTTGACGCAAAAAGGAAAGAATCATTGGGTCAATATCCTTTGGTAAATGTGGCTGGGATCAGGGTTGACTAAACCAGAGCCTAGTGAAAGAAGAGATAGATGTTATAAACCCAATAAGACAGGCGAGGACAGAGCTGGGAAAGACACTCTTCAGATTATTTTTAGTTCTCAAAGGTAGGGCAAGTGAGAACCTCAGTAGACAGCCGAAAGTGAGATTAGAAGAAGCTAGAAGACAGGAGACACAAGGATATGTGTAGAAGGAAAGTAAATGGGATCTAGGATTGCAGAACAGCATGAAGAGTTCACTCAAAGTTAGTGAACATTTACTCATCATTTTTCCATGTATTTATTCTTTCAGCAAATATTTATATAAGAAGAACAAATCATTACAGTACATATAAGAGATGAAGCCATGAGTTCCTCAGCCTCTCACATTCCCAATTCTTTGTCCATGGTTGAAAGCATCTCTTAAGATTCTCTCCTCAGTTTCCCTTCTTCCACTCTTTAAATCCTGAGATGTCATCCAATCCCATGCTTCCAAGTATAGTACAGGATTAGGTTAAAATACTGCGAAATATATGCTTTCTAATAGATGCCATAGACCGAATGTCTAGTAGAATGATAATGAGGCAAGTATTTGTCATTTTAAATTTTCTAGTGGCCACTTTAATAAAAGTAAAGTGATATGAGGTAAAATTTTAATAATGTATATTTAGCCTAACATACCTGAAACACTGTCATTTAAAAATATAAAGTAAAAATCATTGAGATATTTTACATTTTGTGCTAATTCTTCAAATTTCAACATATACTTGTAGCACATCTTGACTGAAAGCAGCCATGTTTCAGGATTTGGTAGCCATCTATGGGCTGACTGGAGATCCCAGGAATCCCTCTACCTCAGTGAGCTGCAAGACACCTGAAAACTGCCAAAACCAAACTGGTGAAAATGCTCCAATCTCTTCCTCTTCCTGTCTTCATCTGATTTCTACTTTGCTCCTTTCTCATCCTTATTCTCCTTATGATAAGGGTCAGAATGGGTACCCCTGGAAGTCTCTTTTTCCAGTTCCTGTCATCACTCACATATGTTCTAGCTAATGGTTAATTTTTACCTGGACAATTCCAATCATCTCTTCTAGAGTCTCTCTACACAATTTCTTCATTCTGTATTTTGCCAGAGAAACCCTTCTTGAAGTCAGCATTGTTGGTATCAGTCTCCTACTCAACAGATTTCAGTGGTTCCCCTCAAGCACTCCTGTTAGGGGATTTTTGTTATGTTTTGTTTTGTTTGGCAGTGAAGCTAGAAGTTCTAATCTAGAGTAAGCATAACAGGAAAATTCTCATACCAACCTACATTTTTTTCTTTTACTACTGCCTCTCTTACATCATAAAGTCCAGAAAAATTAACCTAACTACCATGCCCTGAAGTGGCTGTATCTTTCCCACCTTTCTATCTTCACTTAAATAGTTTAAACTGATGATTATCAATTTTATTATGCATCACAATCATCTGGAGGGCTTCTTAGAACACACGTTACTAAAACTGTCCCCAGAACTTCTGATTCAGTAAGTCAGGGGTGAACCCCAACGTCTCACATTTCTAACAAATTCCTATCAAAGTTGGAGGCTACTGGTCCTGAGATCACATTTTGAAAACTGATGTTTAAAAGTCTTTTTTCCCAATGGAAATACTACACATGCAAATGCCAACCTTGCATCATTTTTAAATACTGTCTCATTTTAAGTCTTCAGCTGTTAAGTCAAAAATAATTCCTCTTTCCTCTGTGTTTCTGTAATTAGTTGGTCTTTTCTTGAACCACTGCTTACCTGGGCATTAGAAGAAATTTGTATGTGAATGTTCCTTATAAGCAATGATGGTGATTTACTTATCACTGCATCACCCATAGTGTTAAAGGTTCTTAATACATATTTTTAATAGAATTAAAATGTCGACTATATTCCACAGAAATTTAAACACAAGAAACTGAAATATCTTCATTAAAGGAAAAAATAGCTTCAAGAATCAAATAGCTTCAAGATTGAACTTTTACTGATATATTTTATATGCTCCCAAGAATTGCTAAAATGTACTTTTTTTCAAAAGTGAATTCCCTCTGCTATTTTTTTTTCTGAGCTCAAATAATTAACAAAAGGCTTCTACACAGAATGTAACAGCTATGGGCCTTACTGATCCAGGCAATTACTTTAAGAAATAGCACATCTTAAAATATTTTCAGCCAATGAATTCTTTTTATTAACACTTTAAAAATTTCCTGTCACTATGGTATCTTCAGGGAATGCCTATAAATTAAAAAATCAACAAAAATAACATGCAACATCTTTTTCAGCAATCTATTCTGAAAGATCTAAGTAGATACAGTTGAATTATAGACTTGCAGCTTGAATGATTAAAATTTACAGAGGAAACAGTACTATTTCTATTTGCGTTTATTTGTTATCCTCCTAATTTTGTCTGAGGTTTAGGGATGTGTTCTGTTTTGTGATGATATTTTCTTTCAGACAACTAAGTTTACAGGTCAGTCAGACTAGTGAGCAAATCAGTAGTATCTGAACTCATAATGTAGACGAACTTGAAATATCTTACTAACTCATGTAGGAGTAACCTGTTGATACAAAGGCTTGGAAATAAGACCAAATATATAATGCTGTTAGGTCATCACCTATACCAAATAGTGACAAAATGTCAAATTCTTTAAGTCAAGGAAAAGTTACAAGTTTCATACTGCTGTTTAATTTTTATTATGGAAATACTCATCAATATGAAATACTTTCTACTATAAGATTAATACATTCTTTCATTTTGCCCCATAGGTTTCAGTAATTGTCCTTGACTGGGCCAGTTACTTCTAGTTTTGTGGCATTTGGGGAATTTGCATACTTTTTTTCCAGTCCTTTGAGAAAGTTAACTGGAGACTAGATTCCTGATTCAAAAGTCTTAATGATGACGAAGTTCTTTGTAATTGTGTGATACATTTACTGTATGGCAAAAGCAAATAAACTTTCTTTCCGCAAATAGGAAGATCTTTACTCAAAGGATCATGAAAATTGACCTAATTATTCACCAAAGAGACACTATGCCTATTCTACAACAAACAAGGGAGAAATACAAGTACTAGGGAAATTTCTATGTGCTACCACAGTAACTATATGAGATGGGGTCTTGTTTTTATCGGTGTGTAGAGAAGTCTGTCCAAGCCTTATAAAGCCTGTAAGCCAAAGAGTGCCATTGCCTGTGATTCTGTAGACAGAGGTGCCAGCTTCTCATTAAGCAATCATTTTCTATTGAGTTAACCAGGTAAAGAAAGGCAGTTATTTTTGTGGCCTGTTCATACAGGAAAGGCCTTAACCCTCAACTTTCACCATAGCAGTGAGTCATCTGTTCTTTGGCCCAAATTATACTATTTCCCTTCATAAGCAAATATGTTCAAAATCAGTTCATTTTGAAAAGAGCAATAGACCTTCCCAGCTTTACCCAACAGCCACTTCCTTCTACAGTGTCACTTCTGTTTTCTTTTAGAGCAAAACCCATCGAGTGAGATATACTACCCACCCAGGTTTTCTCTGCTTCTTCAGTGTATTGGATCTGTGGTTTGAATACTAATGTATTGTTAATTCTGTTCCATCTCAAGGCCACATGTTTCCTCTGCAATTTTGACTCCTACATGCAATTCTATCACTGGATGTTTACTAAGCATCTATGATCAGAACAAAATTGTCTGCTCTCCTCACACTCAACTCTGAAAATTTCTAATCTTTTCCATTCAAGAAAATCAAAGCCTCATTCACCCAGTTATTCAAGTCAAAAATTTGTTAGTTGCCAATGGGGCTGGATCTGATATACACATTTGGAAGTGATAGAATTTATGCAGTATCTTGATGGTTTGGGACTTACTACTGGCTCCTGCAATCCATTTTTCCAAGAAACATGAGGAGTCATAGTTTCAACATTTAAAACCAGGTTACTTCTACTCAGAATTATTTCATCTCTTCCCATTACTCTTATAACAAAATAGTAATTCCTAATACTAGCTTATAAGTATTTGCTTAAGAGCTATAAGAGATCCTATGTGCTTTTCCAATTTTACCTCTTATCTGTTTAACTCCAACACAGCATTCCCAAGCCACATTGGCTCTTTTTTGTTCATACTGTATCCCTTCCGATGTATCAAAGCTTCTGCTTTGTGGCCTACTTTGTTTCTTTTATGACAAATTCAATCTAGGTCTTCCCACCCTTAGAAAGAGGCTTACTCAGACCAATGCTTCATAAACAGCCTTCTCAACAGCAATCCAGTCATTTTTCTATGGAATTCACATATCTTTCCCAACAAACTCCTACCCATCCCCACTTCCTGTCCCTGTAACACAGAATTTTCTTGTTTGTCTGTTTACTTCTTTCTTTGGTTCTCCATGGCAGTTCTAGCTCCTAGCACATTTTCTGGCACATAGCAGATTTTCAATTAAAATTTTTAATGTGAAAGGAAAATAAAGCTAGGCCTGCCATGGTCAAATTTGACAAAGGGAAGCCAACTCTATATCAGAATCCCTTTATCTCCCAGCTCCTGAAACATGACTAACTGACCAGCATAGTCATTCTTTCCCCAGTATTTGTACTTGGATAGTAGAGATGAAATGAACAAGAATTGTTTATCTTTATGAGCAAAAATCATAGGGGAATTGAAGCCACACGTGTGTTCCCAAATGTAAACATGTATCCCAGATACCTGATCTCAGTAACATGTTGTTATACACAGGATATCCCACTCATCATTAAAACAAAGGCGTATTAGAGTTTTAAGAGGTCACGGGTACTTTAAGAATCTGATTCATGTGGATCAAAGTATGAGACAAATTATACATATAAAAGTTATTTATATGCAATTTGAATGGTGTATGCACCCTCTGAAATCTATCCTTTGTGCACTCGGAAAATGTTAGATCCTAAATAATCCTTCTCTTTTGCTGCTAAAACAACATGAGTTCACTTTCTCCCATGGTGAATCTTGGGATATTCACAAAATTCTTCCTTGTGGCAAAATGAAATTGCCCTTATACACTGGAGACAAAGAATGTGTAAAGAAGAAATGAAAGAGAGGAATACTCATATGTTGGATACTACAATGTGTCCAGCCCACTATATTATAAAATTCATAAAATTTAATTCTTCTCTTTATTTGTGATAAAATTGTATTCTTAAATTTAACTATCAAAATAGTTCAGTGAGGCTATAATTCCCATTTTGCAGACTGGAAAGCTGAGGAAAACTCAGATAATGTATACATTAGAAATCCATGATGGATCCTAGATCCATATTCAGATCATAAATACACATTTTTTATGTTGGGTCACAAAGATTATGTTCTAAAACTGGGTCATTCATTCTTTCATTTGACCAATAGATACACTCCTTTAACTCTTTGATTTCTTTATCCACTGTTTCCCTTACCCAGGTCACACTAGCTTACTCTCTAGACCCTAAACGAAGACCCTGAAGGAAAATTTGGCTATGAGAGCAACTAACAGGTTTTTGGTAGTACTACTTTAAAATATAAATATTTACACATATGACTAAGGATTTATTCCTTATTAAGAAATGAATTTTGCTAAAAATATAATTTAGAAGATTATTGCCTCTATCAAGAAATTTATAATATAGATATATTTGCAATTTTATTAATACTTAATTTTTAAAATTGTAATTTGTCTACAGGCAATTTGCATTCTCTGTGGGTTATAGTATTCATAAAGTATTCTATCAAACATTTTTTTGGTTTAGTTTTTGGAAATAAATATTTGTTGACTTAATTAATAAATATGTACAGATGAGAATGACCAAAAAAAGAGAAAGAAATACTGTCATTTATGGAGGAAGGATTAATAAATAAAGTTGTTGCAGAACAGATAGTTTTTAAATAAAAGCATAAACAAAACTTTATGAAGATGTGCTAATATTTATCCAGTTTGTAGATAAGTCCACTGTGTGTATTTATGTATGTATGTTTGTATGTATGTATATACATATCTCTTGTATATACAAATGTACTCAGGCTGCCCTAGAACTCCTTATGAAGCCCAGGCTGGCCTCAAACTCACAGACCTCTTGCCACTCACTCCAGAGTGCAGGAATTACAAACATCCACCTCTTTTAAAGAGCAGTACATTCACTTACCAAAATTGAGAGCAATTTCAAATATTCTAATCCAGTCTACTCACTAAAACAAATATCTAATTCAGAAACACTGGGGAACTATTGTATATAGTGTATCCTCTTTTACTTAAAATTGTATTTTTCATATAAGGATGTTCTTTTGCTTTTCAGGAAAAGCACAACCATGATCTGCATTAGTATATAACTGAGAAGACATATAAACAAGGAAGTATCAATTTGATATTGTGAACATGTTAGATTGTTCTGTGGTTGAGACTGCTGTGGTTATCATAAATCTTTTATAGGTGATTTTCCTCTGTGGCCTCCGTCATGCTCAGACCTGTCTTTCTCATTCTGTACCATCCAGCTATCCTCCTGATGTTTGATCTTAACAGTTCATTAGGATGCCAGGCTGTCTGGAAAATTGTTAATATTTCTAACATGCAAAAATATTAAAACAAAGTTATATCAAGTACCCACTTCCTCACTGTCAAGGATTAATAATCTTATTTCTTTTCTTCCTCCCCAGATGCAATTGCAACACTAAAATTTCTGTGTATCCTTCTCTGTTCATATTTTCATATTCTCTGACAGATATATATTCATAAAGCATGCATTTCACAAGATATTTATCATTTTTAATTACACTGTAGCTTCACCTTTCTTCTGTCACCATGATGTTTTTATGATTTGGCCAATGTCAATACTTATTTTACCTTATATACCATAATTTACCTTTTATTCTATGAATGGCCACTTGTCTAAATTTTTACTATTAAAATCAGTGTAGTAACGAAAATCCATAGTGTGACTATTTCCCTTTAATATATGCCCAGCAAAGCAATTCATGCAGGATGCAGAATTTCAACATTACTGCATATTGCTGAACCTTCCACTAATGTGATATTACCAATTTATTTTCCCATAAACAGCATTTGAGTTTCCAGTTCCTACAAATTCTCCTATATAGGGTACTCACATGTTTCATAAAAATGTTTTCTTATCTAATGGGTATAAAATTATATTGTTTGATCTTTTTTAAAAAATTGTGTTATCTTGGTTAATTATAAGCTTGAGCATTTCCATGTTTGCTGGGCATTTTAAATGTACTTTTGCAAATGGCCTCCTCTTATTTTTTATTTTAAAATTCTACTCAAAGGGTTGAGTTTTTTATTTCTCACTAATTTGTTGGTATTGTTTATATAGCTTGAAACCTAATCATTTTATCTTTGCCTTAGTTACATAAAAGGACATATATATATATATATATTTATCATTTCTTGATCTATCACTGAAATTTTCACTTTTTCTTTTGATATGCTAGAGTTTTTAACTAATTTTAGTACAGTCAAATTAAGCAGCCCTCTCAATTTTTTTTATATTTTTCCTATGTTTTTAAAGAAATTATTTGTTAACCAAAGATGAATATTTGTTTATGTTCCCTTATACTTCCTACAATTATAAAAAAGTTTTGCTTGCCACATTTGTGTGTTTAAATTTTTTAGATTTTATTTTAAATTTATCCAATGAACTTAATCTACTTTTTAATTTATGTAACAAATTACTTCAATATTATCAATAGCTTACCATCTTTTCACTGATTTTTATACCACATCATTAATTTGACTCCCCATATGGTCAGTTTTTGAGAGCTCTATTACATTTTATAAAGAAGGTATAAAAATAATTTAACAAGTATGTGCCTTATAAGGATCTTATAAACACATTGCTATTTTGATGTTTTAAAATAAGTAATGACATTTCTCTTCATTTCTGTATTACAGAAATATTCTTAAATAACTCTCATATACAATAAAACTATTGCTTCTAACATCCATCCGTAGCTGATACTGAATTTTCTATATTTAATTTATCTTCTTCAACTTGCACTTTTCCTTCCCTTGGAAAGAAAGCTGCATTTTCATTATCAATTCAATGTTTCAGATTATTGGGCACTATTTTTTCTTTTTCTCTGCACTGACATTGGAAATTTATATTTATAAAATTGTTCACTTAATCTAAGTTTCCAAGTTATTTGACATAACATGCTCAAATTATTCTCCCAGGATTTAAAATTTCCCACTAGATCCGGAGTGATATCCTTTGATTCCCAATATGGTCTCTGATGTTAACATGAGCTTTTTTACTGATTGATTTTGCCAGGGGCTCATCTATTTTAACATCCTGTTGAAAACTCCATCCTTTGCATTTTGTGTTAGCAAATTTCTCATTGATTTGGTTTTATATTTTATTACTACATGTCCCTTTTTGGTATGCTTTCCCTCTTCCCACTTTCTTCGGAGGTTCTCTGCTATTCATTTTCTAAATGTGTGTGTTGAACCCTCTTGCATTATTCAAGTGATTTATTTACTGATGCAGTACATATATTTATAATTAGAAACTTTTATTTAAGCCATTATCGTATTCCACAAATTTATATATATATACTGTGTTCGCTGATTCAGTTATAAATATTGTATATATTTATTTTACTTTCTTCAATAACTCATTGATTATTTAGAAGTCTGTTTGTCAATTTTCAGCTATGTGGGAGAGTAGGGACTATTTTTTATAGTTAGTGCTTAATTTTACAGAATGTAGCTTTTGGAATTTTGTGCTTCTTATTTGCACTCTTATATGGTGACAATTTACATTTGTCAAGTATTTACATGTATTAGGCACAATTTTCAACCACCACTTAGATGTTTCAACTTGCTACACTCACAAAAACCTTAGGAGTTTTTATTACCAATAGCTTAAAAGCAAGAAATTTGAAGCATAACAAGGTAAAATAATTTAACCAAGTAATATAACTAGTAAGTGGTTGCACTGAAATTCAAATTTAGTCAGTCTCTAGAGTCTGTCTTTCTACCCTTCACAACAGACTGCTGCTGCTATAGAGTTTATAATTCTACCCTCTACAAATCCTTCATATTTTTCTCTTCTTCATCTCTGTGTATTCTATAATGGGTCATTTCTTTAAACTGATTTGCAAACTCATTAATTATATCATTATCTTATTATTCATCTAATCTATTGATTGTTTTATTCCTAGACATTCAATTTTAGTTCTTTCTTCATGACTGTTTTGGGGTTTTGCTTTTTTCACTTATACCTGTTAAAATTTTAAATTTAATTTTTTAATGCCTCAAATTATTCTACATTTTTGTACTTGATTATTTGCTGATTCTACTTTAAGCTAATTCACTTTCTGCTATTAGTTGATATTTTTCACTATAAGCTTTGAAACCACCCTTACAGGAAACCAGTCCTAAAATATGGAGCCTTTTATATTTTACCATAGTCTAACTTTTGCATTTTTTCTTAGTTTGCGATTCTTGTAAGAGTAGTGTGAATCCAGATCCTAATATAGTACATAGCATAGAAGGGTTTTTCCAATTCAGAGTTCTGAACAAGTAGTTTTATTTCTGCTACCCAGGGCTTTTGGAGACTATTATTCTAGTACTATGTTCTTTAGCCAAGCAGACTCCTGCCTCAAGAATTTGTTTGGGGAACTTGCTTCTTTTGGGGGGGGGGGTCAGTACTGAAAACTGAACAGTAGAGCTTCCTACTGAGGAACATATTCAGTCTTTTGCTTTTTATTTCTTTTGAAATAAGGCTAGGTTGTCCTCAAACTTGTGGTTCTCCTGTTTTAGCCTCCCAGAGTGCTGGGATTACAGATATGTATCACCACACCAGCTTAATTTTGAGCTTTTCTTTATATTTTTATTGTACTTTTTCCATTTAAAGAGTACAGTTTGTTTTTAATATATTCACAGCTCACCCATCAGCATAATAATTTTGAAATATTTTTAATATCCCCCAAAGAATCTTTTTGACCCCAAACCATCACTCTCCTATCTTCCTATCTTCCTGTCTCGCTCTCTCCAACCCCCAGCCTCAGGCAATCAGTAACAGATCTTCTGGCCTCTAATTTCATATAAACGATTTCAGGCAGTGTGTCATTATTTGTGATTTGTTTATTTTGCTTACCACAATGCTTTCAAATTTCAGCAATATGGAGGCATCTATCACAACTTCATTCTTTTTATTGCCAATGATGCCAACAGATAGACATCTGAGTTGTTTTTAGCCACTCTAATAATGGCCACATGAACAACATGCAGAAGTGTATTTTCATTTCTTCCAGTAATACAGCTAAGAGTAGAACTGGTGGAATATACGATAATTGCTTGAAAATTATGCTATTTTCCAGTGGCTACACTACCTTGCATTCCCATCAGTAATCTATGAGAATTCTAATTTCTCCATTCTTCACCACCACTGATTGTTAGCTGTATTTTGCTTAGGTGTATCCTAGTGAGTATGAAGAACTACCTAATCACGGTTTTGATTTGCATTTTCCTAGTGGTTAATGGTATTGAACATCTTTTTCATCTTCTTAGTGGTCACTTGTCTATATTTCTAGAATGGTCTATACAGATCATTTGTCTATTTTAATTACTTTTAAAACTATTACATTGAAATGGTCCTTTATCTATTCTAGCTACAAATTCCTTAACATATATATGATTTTAAGTATTTTTTCCCATTCTGTGTATTGTACTTTCATTTTTTAATATTTCTCTTTGATCCAATTATCTTTTTCTTTGTTGCCCATGCTTTTTTTGTGATGTACATAATAAATCATTGTCCATTTAAAGGTTATAAAAATTTACATATATTTTGCTAAGATTTTTTGTAGTTTTAATGCTCACATTTAAATCTTAAATCCACCTTTACTTAATATTTTATGTGATATCATCACAGTGGTAACTTTTAAACTGGTTACCATCTGGAAAGGTCTTCTCTAAGCATCAAAGATCTGACAAAAATGACACGATTTGGTGTATACTGTGCATAATTGCTATCACAGTAACAGTAGATGATATGAGACATCAGCTTTTTTGATACTTTGATCTCTCTGAAAAGTGTGGAATTACAAAATCTTAGTTCAGAAGCCTTGATTATTTTACATATTTCTCTGTGTGCAAGTGCATTTCTGTAGTTAACAGAACTAAAAAGAGCCATTATCGTGGGAATTGTGATATAAAATAAAGAAATAGCACTCAAATTCCAGGAACTAAATAGTTCAGGGGCCTCTAGCCAAACTGCTTATGATGACCCTAAGGAAATAAGAAACTCATTAACATTGGCCGGTTTCTTATAATGTCCTGAAGTAACCTTGTTGTAAACATTCACTGTCTTGATTTATAAGAAATGAAGGAAAACAATAAATTGCACACTTTCTTACCAAAATCACTGCAAATTTATTTGAAATTTAGATGTACTGGCTGAAGACTTTTATAAATTTCTAGAAATCGATGTCAATATTTCCAAGTAATGGCAAAGGAAGAAAAGCCTCTCCTTTGGCTTTGGGAACCCCTCCTTTTGGGGAGGTAAATCCCCACAAGTCAATCTTGTCGGGATTTCTTTTTATATTTCAGTATCAGAAAAGTAAGAGATAAATGAGGAAAAGAGATCCCATCAAAAGGGTCAAATATCCAAATGCTAATAGAGAAAAGAGGAGCAAAAGGTAAAAAAGGAGACAAAGAACAAAGATGGTAAGATAGAGCTAGAAACTCAGGTACAAGAAGGGGCAAAAACACAAACCTCAGAAGTGTGCAGTTTTAGAACCATGGCCAAAATCTTAAATTAAATTCAAAAGAACTAACCAACAAGAAATCTAAAAATATTTATGAAATGTTTCACTTGTTTCAATATTAGTAACAGTTTTATGACTTCAAGGGCACTTATCCATCATAAAATGCTAAACAAAAGAAAATTGAAGTATGAAGATAAAGGGGTAAGTCTGACAAAGTGTTGCAAGAAGCAAAATGTGGCCCTTATTCTCAGTGCCCTGGGCTGCAGGTTGGTGAGTACCCCAAGATTGCCTGGCCAATCTCAAGCCCAGATCCTGGGGTGACCTCCATACCTGTCCAACATATGACCTCTCTAAACTGGATATCTTCTTAGTCTCACACTGCACCTCTGCCAGGCCCAAGGACATGGTCCCATTGAGCTGAAGTTGTGGCAAGTTGACCACCCAAACACTAAGAAGAACCTTGGGAGCTCAAAAGGCTAGCCAGGTGACCTTGAGGCACTCACCATCTTAGGCACACATAGATCCTGGAATGGGAGTGACATACTTAGAGGAGGAAATACCCCAGGAACCCAGAAGGCAAGGGAAGACAAGTACTCTCTTCCATCTTTTCTCTGGGTGATTTTCCTTCTACTAGACCTTGATACTGGAAGAGAGAAGTGATAGAACAAATACCACATTTGGTCAATAGGAAATATCCACCACAATTTGGGAGGATTTATTGGCCATTTATATAAGACCTACATATATAATATGTAACAGCTGCTCTCAAATTTTCACCACCTTTTAAAAAGAGAACTCATTTTGCTACATCTGGAACTTCTAGATGTAAAAAATTATGGTATACTAGAAGATCCTGAATTATGTAAATTTCCTTTGACGAAAAAGTAAGAAGAAATCATATAGAATAAATGTCTTCTGAAGATGATTTTTGGACATGGAATTGTTATCCTACCTCTAAAATCAACTCCGAGGAATACACAAGTCTTTGCCTGTTTAGTCAGTTTTATAGCAGATGAACCAAAAAGCCATAAAGAAGGACAGAAAGGTTCTCTGCGGCTAAGGCACACTGATTACACATAGAAGACACTTCCATATTACAACATTGTTCTGTGTGTGCAGCCCATTCCAAATAATTGCAGATAGTTAACAATGCTAAGTATATTTTTATATACCTTTTATGGATGTTCAGAGTGTTGGAAGTACCTAAACACTTTTAAATACACCTTTATTACAATTCATATAGAATTTGTCCCGTGGAAGTGGAATGACCAAATGGCACATATTGGGTGTGTGCACTTGTTGGGGGGATGAGGGAGAAAGACATCCAAAGGTCTCCATGTGAGTTTTATAGTAAAGCAAGATCAACCATCTTATCATGTATGTTCTATGCATTTTATTTTACTTTTCTGGGTATTTTGTGTATAGACAAATAATTCCTAATTTTACAAAGTCAGGTCTTTCTAAATGTTAAAGAAGATGCTGATGCATTACAAAAGTAGAGTTTCATGTATTTTACATTACTTAGGAAAGATTGTCTTCAGGAAACAACGTATGCTAACAAAATTGAACCCAACAACAAGCATCATAGATACTTATACTGAGTACACCATCAACACTAAACATGTTAAATAAAGAAGGTAGTGTTAAACAGAGGAAAGTTTTGAAGTTGACACAATAAACTGAAATACTTCTAATACATGTAATCCATAAGATGCTGGATGTTCATGGTCATCTCCAGGCCACACCCAAGGACACTCAGAGTAAACTTGTGTCTGTCAATGCATGACTTGGACATGCAGCTGGTGGAGTGGACTGACTGTTTCTACCTTTTGTCTTTGTATTTGCATAGGATGGAAGGAAGGAAGGAAGGACACTGCTCTTCTCAAGGAAATTTCAACTCTATCTTAACTTTTGATGATGATCAAACACTTCTTTTCTGTCTTCCCTTTTCTTTTTCATTCTGAAATGCTGAGGAGCCTGAGAGAAATGGTCATTTCCATTCTATTTCTTCAGTCCAGACCTGCTTTGTCATTCATGGATGTCATTTCTCAGCACTCAAAACATTACTGCTTTCAGCAACTGAACACCTATCCAGGGTACCCTACATTGCATTATTCTAAACAAAAAGGAGCTTCCACTTTAAAATTAAGGTGATATCAGCAACTTGTTTAGCAGAAGGTTATTAAGAGCTGCATAGAAAGAAAAACAAAAAAAGAAAATCTCAACTTCTTTTGGAATCATGCTAACATTTTGAAACTATGCATTATTCTTTTTAAATGGATGAAACATTTAAGGTCAGAACCGTACTAGAATATCCACACTCCCTGCAGTTGGTTTTCTGCCACTGAAACCTCAAAACCAGATATTCTCAGCAGTGTGCAGCATCTATTACACAGGTACATCAAAGATTTATCACTCCTCTTGGTCCACCTCTGGGAGCATTTCATCATGGAAGAAAATAACTAAACTCATTTGAACCTCTCTTTAATTTTTAAAATGAAAATCTATATCCATCAGGCATGTGTCATAGTTTCAGAGGGGAAAAAACTAAGATAACTTTTGTAAACTAAAATACTGTTTTTTCTTATACACACAATTATAAAACACTCAGTTTATAAATAACAAAATTTATTTCATACTAATAAAAAAGAATTTACCAAGTAATTGCCAAATTCCCAGGTTTGTGTTAGATATTTAGACTCTACTATAGTTTAAAACACACAGTTGATTTCTGTACCAAAAAAATGAAACAAAACCAAAACAAAACACAGACATACACAGGCCCATTCAGCTCTACCCATATGTTCTTTCTCTTGTGTTATGTGTCACTAGTGTTTCACTTTCCTTGAGGGGCACTATTCAATCTAAATTGTGTCTGCGCAGTGTACTCAATTTGGCTTTCTGATGAAATTGACAGGTCAATTCAGAAACAACTATATCTACTGAAGTTTTTAAAAATGCTGTACAAGACCAAATCTCCACAGTGTATTAGTTTCCTTTAAAATAACCTTTTCATTTGGTTTGATAAAAGCAAAGCTTATTTTAATAACCAAGGAGGAAACAAAACAGCTGGTCTTCAAAAAAGACTGGGTTTGAGCCTCTTTCACATATATTATCTAATTTAAATCTCACAACCCCTTGTAATGTCAGTACTATCATTAATTTCCTGTCTGGTGAAACCAACTTTAAGAGAGGAAAATAACTTTCCCAAAGTCACAGAGCTACCTCAGTCACTTTAACCTAGGAAGTCTAGCTCCAAAGTCAAATGTCCAGCCACTGTAGTGGACAGCCTTTCTGGGGATGTGCACTTACTCAGAAAAGTAAGCAGAAAAATATCATGAGTTCAAATTAACAGGGTCTAACTAAAGGTAAATAAGCCATTGTGCATCTCTCAGCCTCTGGCCTCACCTTTTCTAGGATTTTCTTTTGTGGAACATGGAATGCAGTCTTCCATGTTCAGGCCCACAACTGAAACCCACGCAAAACTGATCTATGATCACAAAACATAATCCACCTCACCTATTTCAAATATTTCAAACATTTGGTATCAGGGCAGAAGCACATGAGAATTGGAACCTTTCTCAAAACAGTATATTCCTTCTAAGTCAATGTTTTGTTGAAATTTTGCAATTAATAATAAAAGCTTACTTGAGCAATGTTTTTTAATGGATTTCCCCTGCCATGGTTATTGGAAAGAAAAATAAATGTGTGCACACATTTTTTGTTTATTTCTAAGAAAGTGTCAGTCAGTTTCATTTTTAAATGTTACTTATGTTATTAAAGTCTTCTGGCTTTTAAGCTCTCACCTCTTTTTTGAGTTTCATCTCTAACTACGTGATGAAATTCACCTATATGCCAATCATGCTTTCAATGCTTATAAGGCTGATGGCAAAACAACCCTTTTAAATAATAAGTTTTAAAACACAAATTCATATATGATTCATATTAGTCAGTGAATCCTAATCCCAGTCATCACATTTAGAATTCATCCTATTTTCATGCTTTACTTTACTGATAAGCAGGTTCAGACCCTGAGAGAAAACCATGACTTTTTTGACATCTTTACAAATTTGTAGGTGGGATGCAAATAGAATCTTGAATCATGATGTTTTTTGGTGGTGGTGGTGGTGGTAGTGGTGGTGGTGGTGGTGGTGAGAATTTCTATCATTTTACACTTCGTGTGCAATGAGTCAGCCACCATGCTGAGTGTTAATTTGCATCATCTCATTTAACAATCAACACAACTTCATAAGTCAAGCATTACTATTCTGTTACAGCAGAGGAAAATGATGGTTTAAGAGGCAAGAACATGCTTATTCAGGTTCATGCTCTACATCCAACAGCCACATCTGTCTCACTCCAAATCCCTGGGTTTACTCAGCTACTCCAGCACCATGATCCTTATCCACCACCCACAGCCTCGCATGAATGCTAACTACACAAACAGAGAAATATCTTTGTACATTTGAACTATTAAATATTTTATACCTTGGGGCACTTCACAACAGATTCAGAGTACTAAAATATGGTAAGTCGATATTTTACATAAATAGTGTGAACTTTCAAGTGGTTTCAACTTATAAAATATTCCTGTGTATGATAAGGTAGCCAAACATTTTATAATATTTTATATTCTATTTGTTGATAATTGGAGGTCAAGTATTGAAATTATGTTAATTATTGAAATGTCCAGTTTGTCTTTTCTGGCATCATCACAGACACTGTCATGACCACTTTTTTTGTGACCACTCAAGATTTCTTAAATAATTTGTATGCTTATATATTTTGAAAATTTATATATTTGACATATCAGTATTTGCAATGTATCAAGGAAAGAATATAAGTTTTCAAATAGTATTATAGTTACACTTCACCAGGAAAGGAAAAACAAGCAAGTTACTAATGTGTAGAACACTGGAAAGAATTTAAATAGATGATAAGCAATAAATATTTCTTAACCTATATAAAATCTAAGAATTTGGGGTATCAGTAGATCCTGCTGTAAAAATTTCTAGAGTAGACCACCCTTTTCTTTAACGTATCCCTAAATCAAAAGGACAGTACTAAAAGCTTTATTCAATGGCATCCCAATTCAAGCAGTGACTATAGTTATGTATAAGTAAACAATCATATGTTCCCTATCATGGCTAGAATACATCCTATGAGCCATCTTTGCAATCAATTATTCAGCAATCCTATTCATCTCATTATGACTACATTAATAAATGAATCAAGGGAACGACCATCTGATTATGTCATGCACAACAAATCATCAAGTAATTCTCCAAAATGCCCTACTTTTATCTCCATTGTCTTAAAGTCAAATACTAACACCTCTTGCTTCAGCTATTATATTACTCTTTTAATGGGTTTCTCATCTCCACTCTCACCATCACCACACTTCCTTTCAACATCTTTGAGTCATTTTGGGAACAACTAGAATTCTTGTCGTGCTCTGTCCTATGCCTTGCTCCTCAGCCACAACAGCCAGTGACTCATGGAAAACTTGTCTTCCAGCCATGTGGATGTCAATACTATTCCCAGACCCAACATTATCTACCCTTCCTTTCCACGTGACATATGCCCTGAATAGAGCATTTCGCTTTTCCTCTGCTATCTGATTGATTTATCCCTGAACACTTTCCTCTACCTTGGCCTCCCTCTAGGGAAGCCTCCAAGGCCCTCCTCAGGCTTATTTGTTCTTCCTTTGCTCCATTTGTACCATCAACCAGACCATTTATTCTACAGTGGCATTTACTGTATTCCTTAACCAGAAACAATTTCTTGAGGGTAGAGATTGTCTTCGTCATTTTTGTTTTCCAGTATCTAGCCAAGAGGCTGATATATGAAAAATGTTCAAATAATGTTTGTTGAAAGATAAATGGATAAAATGTAACAATATTTCCCAAAGTGTCTTATCTTTAAAAATCACTGCTAATTAAAAATAGGAATCCACAAGCTAAACATCCAAATATTCTTATTGACCACTTTCCACTGGAGGAAAAGATTTTGTACTTTTATTAAATATCTGAAGTGAATGATACTGAGAAAATTATAGTAGTCATTCAATCATCAAAGAAGGAAAATCTGCTTTGTACAAAATGTCTGGTTCCATGGATTTCCTCACTTTGTGGGATCCTTCAGGATACTTCTCTCCATTTATCTGATGCCTACCTAAGCTTGCAAGGAAAACTACCTTTCTATCATATAGAAATAAAGGCATGAGAAAAGTCTATCCTTAGCTCAGAATATAAACTCAGATGGGTTAGGTTATAATTTCAACATTGTTTGTATTTTTTCAGCTGGTGTTTTCAATGTGGCCTAAAAATGTCATGATTCAGCATAGTTATTTGTAGAATTGCTTCAAATTTTTATCTAAACCACTATAATTTCACACCTGGCATTGAAACTAGCTAGTTTGCCTGCAAGAACTCCACTTACTTGACGATTATACAGTATTTGCTGAAACTAACTTAGTGTGTAATGTTTTATTCTATAGTTCTAGGAATAGAAACATTCAAAAAGAAGATTCTGTTTCATTTTGCTCCTACTCAACATACCTCACTCCTTAATCCTTGCAAAAATCTTTCTACCTCTACCACTCAAGAAAAACTTTTCTTTTTAGGGTTTTAATAATCTCTTGATTGCCAAATTTCTACATCCCACTCTGAACTAAAAGCACAAAGCCAGCCTTTCTTCAGTGCTCATTTCCTCTTAGCTTCCTGGTCTTCCTAATTCCCCTGCTGCTGCTTTTCAGACTTCTTGGGAAATTTATTCTTTTGGGTTTTTTTCTTGCTTCTAAATATGTTTCATTCCATTTGAGAATTTAAATTCGTTGGTCTGGCAAACAAGTTCTTTCTAACTTGACAAAATGTTTGTCTTAGCCACACTAAACTCCTTTCCATGCAACCAGTAGGGATCCAAGATATCACTACTCACATGTAGCTTTTAAATTTTATGTAGGTAAAAATTAATGGAACTAAAAATTCAATCTCTAAGTCATACTATACATATGTCAAGAATTTAATAGTTAACCATGGCCTGTGGCTACTATAGGGTGTTTATAGATTACTCTCCCATCAAGTCAGAAAGTTCTGTTCATCAGTGCTAGTCTAGAGGGTTGAACTACTCAATTCTCTCACTTCTAAACCTCAGCCCATTCCATTCTGTCTACATAGACTGCCATAGACCAATAATAATTCTTCTAGTTGAAATCTGACCCCTTTCTTCATAAATATTTCTACTAAATATTGATCTCCCTAAAGTCTCTACTATCATTCTAGCTGAAAAAGTAGCAGCCCTATTATGAATTCTTAAAGTTCTTTGTTCTACTGTTACCCATGTTTCTTTGTTCTATCCTCCAAGGGACAAATAATACTTTCTGGATTAAAGATTAATGAGTTTGAAGAATAAACAGCAACTATCTTGGGTACATTCAATGCACAAAGTACTTCATGATTATTCTCATATTTTCATGATTCCATGTGAAATATATAGTATTTTTATCACATTGATATTAGAGAAAGTAGAATTTTAAATGGTGATGTTATTGATAAAATGATGGTTTCCAAAGAAAAGATGATTGCCTGTGATCACATTAAGCTATGAGCCCTGAAATACTCCAGGTGAGTCTAACTCCAAAGCCCGCGGTCTTAACAACAAAAACACACTCCTCCCTGGACTCATTCACCATATTAATGCCCACCTTCTCATGCCTCATAATACCAGGTACCATTCCATTGGTGAGTGAGAGATAACTAATGTCATTATATGTGTAAGATCATGTACAGCTCAGAAGACTTGTTGACAGTGATAATTTACAGCCTCATGATTTTGCCAACAGCTCTGAGACTTCTCCACTGTAAATATTATCTCTCTTTCCAGAGTCTGAGAAATTCAGAGACCTCCTGTGACTCATATTGCTACTTAGTGATGGGTAGGAATTTAGCTCAAGTTCCTTCAACCTTTCTTTTAAATCTCCTTGAGAATTTTAAACTCATAAAAGAAATCAGTAAAGGCTCAAAGTGTTGTACCTTAATATATTATTTTCTTCTTGCCCTTTTTATTGTTTATAAAACATGATAATGAGGCATAATCGTTGATATCTATGGAAGTGATAAAAAGTGCTTCCTCGAGTTTTCAGTGCTGGTTAAACAGCTAGAGCCCTATTTAGGTCTTTATCATATTGTTTTTCTCTTATCCTCATTACCATAACTTGTTTATATTAAACAAAATTCTGGCAATGTTAATTAGCAAATTATCTTTGAATATGCATGATTATTTTTAAGCCCATTAGTAATATGCAGGGGTCTTATCTGTAATCATATCTGAAAATTCTTCTTCTTTTCCTCTCCCACCTTTTCCCCTCCAGGAAAGCCATGTAAAACACATTTGTGAGATGTTAGAAAACATTAATTCTATTACTCTTATTTTCTAGGATTTTAAAAATTATTTTATGGGTATGAGTTTTTTATTCGTGGCAAGGAATACATCACTGCATATGTTATCATACTTGTTGACAACATGAGAGATTCAAAGAATTTATTTTATACCAGATAAAAAACAGAAGAAAAGTTATATTGTGCTTCTATCATGTTAATTTTTTCATACCTTACAGTTTTTCTTGTATCTGCAATTTCATTTAAGGGTGAGTATCATACTTCCTTTTTTGGATTAAACTTGAAGCCTTCTGTATTTTTGTTCATGTAAGGTTAGAGGCTAAGATATCATAGGACTAAATTCATCTGTTGTGAGTGCCTTTTCTCAGGCATAATGCACATTCTATACAAAAAAAAAAAATTTAACTAACCCAAAAAGGAGTCGGAAAAATAATTTGCCTGAAACAAATTCAGTTAGTGGCAAAGATCTGTTTCAAACTCTGGCCTTTATCACTCCCAAGCCTGTGACCTTTTCATTATGATTTTTAAATAGTGTGAATAACCGAATATTAAGTAAAATACCTCTTAGGTTAAGAAAAAATGTGCCCAATACCTAGTCACAAAAATGTTTAGTAGATGAATAAATAAACAAGTTGGTGGATATAGCTCAATACACATTAGCTCATTTACCTCTCCACCAAAAAAATATTTTCAAATAAACATTCAGGAGGGATACACGATTAGGTAAATGTTTCAGCAATGATGGGGTTTTTATAGGATTACTCCTCTCAAGTTCAATAGTCTTAATGCACATGCAACTTGCTTGAAGTCTATAATGCCCTTGGATTTCAAGCTGAGGAGGTTGATCATCTGGAAACAGAAAATTAAGGATCTGAAATATTGTTAAATAAATAGATTGAACCAGAATTAGCCTCTGAGGACTTTTAAGTTCTTCCACATAAGGTTTCAAGAGATAGATATAAGAATGATGTTCCCTATAACCAAATACTGTCTTAATTCCTCCTTTAACTTCTGCCTTTTTGATCTAATGTTACATAAAGGCATATGGGCTCTCCACATGTGATGAGCTTATACCAGTTTAGAGCAAATACATCACATGGGCAAGAAGGAGATGCAGGAGGTAGCAATGTTTACTTCACTCCTATTTCACCCTTTCATATCTGCAGCCACTACGTGAGCCTGTGTCCAATCTCTTTACAAGTGGTTTATTGTGAAAGCCTTCAACCTGTATTCCTTGTTGTCAACCTTTCTCGCATGTCCACCCTTCCTGCAAATGACTGCTAGAAAAATCTTCCCCAAAGACCACTTTCATCACATTTTCAAAAACCTACCCAGTTCTCTAGTACCTGGTATATAACAGATTCTTAAAACTCTTCACCCTCTCACTACACTATCCTGATTTTTTCCTGAAGCAGATACTCTACTAGTAAGAAACATCTGCTAGGCTCTGAATATTCTCCTGCGTCTGCTTCTGCTTCTTCTCTGTGCTCTTTGCATATGAGTTATCTTAACTTAGAGCTTTCAACAATGTTTTGCAAGATATTTTTTCATGGAGCTGGAGACAGAATCCAGTACCTTCACCTTCAGTTACAACTGCAGCCCTTTCTATTTTTATTTTGAGACAGGACCTCATTAAGTCACAGTTGGGCCGGTTGTGCTGGAATTTGTGATCCTCCTGCTTCAGCTTCCCAGAGTGCTAGAATTATGGGTGCACACACCACATCCAACTTGCAAATTATGTTTAATATAGAAATGTTATCACTCTGTATAATTGGGGTTGCAGAAGAAAAACAAAATTTACAACAAATGGTTTAAATTAAAAAAAAAGTACGATGGTGAGGCCCGCAAAGACTAGCAAGGGAGAGAAGATGACATTATTCCTTGTAATGAAGAAAGGAATGAAGAAAAGGAGGAACAGTGTATCTTTAGGATCCGTAAACATGGAGGCATGGAATAGGGCAGGCTTCACGGAGTTAAAAACTGAAAAGACACTTCCACTAGCCGAAAGCAGGGTTGAGGCAGGCAATGAAAAAGAAATGCCCCTATCTGCTCCTTATCCACCTTCCAAAATCCTAGAATTTCCAACTGACCCAAACCAAAATATGCACAGAGAAGACAAGTCCTGGCCATGAGTTTGACAAGGGTAAGCTTCCCAGGGCGGCAGGAAGACACAATGATGGAGAATGGATGGAACATTGTTCCGTCCCAGGCTGCATTCTGGAGAGTGACATTTGCTGAATACCCACATTTAGCAGAAGAGAACAGTTAGGGACCATTTTCTATGCCACTTTGAGCAATTTACTTAAAGGCTCACTTTCTTTACCCTTAGTGTAAGAATAATACTCACTTTGTAGAATTATTCTAAACATTAAATTTAAAAAGTGCATAAAACTGGTAGAGTACTAACCACTAAATAAATGACAGCTTTAGGGAAAGAGAGAGATGGAGAGAGAGAGAGAGAAAATCTTATAAAACATCTTATAATAAAAGAATGAGTCATCAGAGGCAGCCATCAATGAATGTTAGTGGTCACCTTTGCTGCTCACCTCTATGCCCCATCCCTTGGCCTTAAAAAACACCGCAGGACATCTCCAGGACTGGCAGGCAGATTATTTTATTTACACCAGTGACTTGGATGCCATTTCTCTTCCACTGAGTAACAGACGGTGCCCTGGACAGCAGTGACATCTGCAGCCCCAAGGGAGAAGGGTCAGCACAAATTTTAATTTTGCTTTTGGTTTGGGGCTTTAAGTACACAAACAGATTTTTTTCTCCCTGTCAGTTTGCATCTAGCTTTGTATCTGATATTTTTTAATGCTCTATGTATTTGGATTGACCCAGAAATTTATAGCTTCAGGTTTTTGCTTATTTTGCTCCATATCTCTAATTCAATTTCTTTGATTTAAAAAAAAAAAGAGAGAAGCAAAACACGGAAAAATACTCTAGCTGTCTTTCCATATTGCTAAGCCAATAAGAAAGAGGGCATTCTGCTCTTTTTTAAGCTTCCTACTATTACTGTATTTTAACACTTGAATGTTTTAAATAGGAAACAAAAATTTGGGGGATAACCTATAAAATATACAGGTAATTTTATTCAATTGGGAAATTTGAAAGCTGAAAGAAAAAAAATGATAAAATTTGTTCTGGTGTGTTCACTGTGAAGAATGAATTGATTTCTTGAATGACTCTGATATGAAAGTAAAAATAAATACATACATGCATACACATGTGTGTGAAGCTTTATTTTTACAAGGTCAAGGGTTTGCACACAGTCTCATTCTCCAGAGTCCAATTGCAAAGGGAATTCCTACAAAGGAAGACTCTGCTGATATTTGTTGTATCTTCATTTGGGGCCATCAAAAATTCCTCCTCAGGCACCTCACAGAGAAAAGGCATTTATCCCTAAGCATAAAATAGGACCCTCATTACTGAAATGCTATCAACCTCAATAGTATTTGTAATTTCCCTGTGCCCTAGGGCAGCCTTTCAAAGGTCAAAGAAAATACTAAAGGCTGTGCCTATGAGATAATTAGATCAAAACAGAACTACAGGCTGGCCTCAGGTAGCTATTTCTACTGTGACTCAATCACAAGACAATGAAAATGACAATTCTTGCTCAAAAATTCTCCTCGGTCAAGAGGAGACTGTTGAGTCAGAACTTGTGGGTCACTTCTGATTGACCTTTCTCCAAAGTACCACAAGGGAACTCAAACAGCTCCACAGACAAATAATTACACAAGTAATTTAGGTGTCTATATTAGATAAACCCTTTAAAGTCCCCTCAATCTATTATGCCTGATTTTTCCAAACTAGATAAACATTTAAATTTATAAGAAAATCTTGAACATTATCTGAACTATGAACATGGTAGAAGAAAGTAATATATATATATATATATATATATATATATATATATATATATATATAAAATATATGTCTTCTTTGATTTTAATACCAGAAAGACAAATAGAATGATGCATAAGGCATTCAGACTAGAACAGATTAACAACAGTTTGCTGTAACATAGGGAAATCCATGCGATTTCTGGCCCTGTTCCATTGCTTTTGCCTGTGGAAAAGTTACTTCAATTGATTCCAGGTTTCCAATATGTAAGGAAGAAGATAAAAAAAAAACTCTACTTCTTTTTTATTTGTACAAAAATTCCTAGAGATTTATCAAAACACAGTTTTGTGAATTGTAGACCTGTGTCCCCATGAAGCTGAAATACAAGAGGATCTGAAGCTACCAGGTATGATTTTAAAAATTCTAATAGCAGATTAATAAAGATGCAGTCAAAATCATGCAAAGTTGAAGAATTCAATTCAAAGGCAAACTAAACTGTTTACCTACACATCTGCAGTCATACTGTTGGTGTTTGCCACATGTATATGATAGATATGTGTGTAAAAACTGGGTTTAGAGATAGAAAATAGAAAGATACTCCATAGAGAGATGTAAAGATAACAGACAATTTTTCAATCACATTTTCCAAAATTTCAAATAAAAATCCATATATCCAAAGGAAAAGAAGTCATATAAGAGACAATGGAGATAGTATATAAGAAACTACCAAAGAGTAAGTAACAGTATTAAAACGTATCTGTCACAAGATTCTATCTACATGATACTAAATGAGCTAGGATATTTCCTTTTAGCTCTTTTTAGTTAAAACTGGTATTTTTGTAAGCAAGGGCTAACAATATCGTGTAATCATTCAGTGATACTGTTTATTAATAACAAAAACAAAAATTGTATTAGAAGTGATAATGCTATGGGAATATTTCCTTAAAAGAGGGAGGCATGGAAGCATATTCCACAACTAAAAAGTGAATGTGATTCATAGGTGGATTAAATATGCTAAATCAAGGCATTAAATTAGCAGCCCTGATTATACAAACATGTGCCAAAGTTCGGGTTGTTTGGGAATTTCATGACTGAACACCATGAAAACAACCCAAATACTTTTTCAATCAACTGTACCATCAGTACCTAAAATAAAACTTTCACTCTTCCCTTTTGTCTTTTTGCATTTTCATCTTGTTTTTATAAAAGAAAACGGGGCGACTTATTTGTTAATGACTTTGTGCACAAACTGAGCCATAACCCAGTTTTGCAACCAAGTCAATTTAGTAACTATAAAAGAAATAGAAGAAAACATGTTTTCCTGGGGTTAACTGCCTTTCAGTATAGGGTAAACCTAATCAGTGAATCACCAAACTCAAAGTACTTTTTAGGTCTAGCTAGTCATTCAACTAATATTTACTCAGTGTCTTGTATGTATCAGGCACCAAGGATTACAAAGATAAGCAAATACATGCTCCTTAACTTCATGGAACTTAAACTTTAATAGGGGATAAACACCAATCAAACTATCCTAGGAGTAAATATACAACTATAATAAGAGCCAAAGTGAGCATGGAAATCTGACATAATCAGAGAAACAAGATGAGTTAGGAAATTTAAATCCTATTTCTAGAGGCTTGCTCATCAGCAAACAAGCAAGGGGAGTTTTTATAAGAATAGTATGACCTTCTTGACATCACAATGTCCCATCCTGAGGCAACCATCGACTGTGTGTGTACCTCTACATTCAAAGCAGACTCTGGTTTTAGATAGTTTTGCTCACAGCTCAGGCCTCCCCTGGAGATGAACCCAGAGCAATCTGGCACAGATCCCACACTATCCAACTTCTTCCTGACCCTAGAGCAGCTCAACCTTGAGCTAATCTATGGTGATGCTCACAGTACTACAGGTGGATTTACAGGGACCTGGCTAGGACTTAGTGCCCCTCCTCTAGGATATTCGTATAGTGATACTATAGATATTCGTATAGTGATACTATAGAGTTTATATGTTCTCCAGAGAAGAATCAGATTAACTCAGAAATTCCTACTTGGAAGAAGTATACATCCATAGAATTACTAATTCCAAATGTTTAAATACAAAAGCTCCTATAAGTGGCTATTAACATTGTATTACATAACTTTTCAGTGGTGTACTAAATGGAGGAAAGATTTGTTTTGGCCTATGACTTCAGATTTCAGCGCATGGTTGGCTGGTTTTCTGGCTGGGGGCCTGAGGTGAGATAAAAATCATGGCAGAGGAAAGAACAAGGAGAGCATGAGAGAGCTACAGAAAAAGAGGTCCAGGAGAAGATGGATTCCTGGCCATGACCCATGACACATTCCCTTTAACTAGGCCCTGCCTCCTACATTTCCACTACTCCTAACAATGCCATAAAATTATGATTTCATCAATGGATTAACCTGCTGATGAAATTAGAACCTTTGTCGTCCTATCACCTTCTAACAGTGCTGCCACTACCACATGAGACTTTTGGTGGACAATTTAGATCTAAATTATAATAGACATATCAAAAAGGACAATAAAATAAAACCAAGTTTACACTACAATTTCAGCCTTCTTTCCTGCATGATCTCTACTCTTAGGAGAAATAGAAAGCCCCCTAGTCAGACCTAACTCACTGCTTGAAGCTTCCATGTACTTGGGAAGAAGAAGAAGAGTCCTGCTTTCATACCAGAAGAAAAATCTATGGTTGTTTTCTATAGCAGGAAATGATGAGATGGTTAATTCTAAAAGAGCAGGTGAATTTAAAGTGGCTATAATGGAAATATTTGGTTTGATGATTTTATATAACAAATACCAAATGATTTTTAATATTTAAGTATATTTGATTAAAAAAATGATTTCAGAGGGTGGGAAGCAAGTCAATTCTAGCTAACCTCTGCTTTCAAGTGTAACACTACTAACATAAAATGAAATGTAAGTTGTATTTCCAAGAAATATTATTGAGTCCAAAGGCAAACCTGATATTTTCCCTCAGAGATGTAGGCTCCTAAAGTGCAGGGGGCTTCGTTTACATAGTCTCTGTGTCTCTAGGCCCAGTATCATTTCTGGGAAATTGCCTTATAAGAAACCTCAGGTGATTATAGTGATTTAATTTCATACCATTCTTTATAAATATGGGTAACCAGGTAATCTACGCTGTTACAGTGTTTTGCTTTATTTAAATGATCTTGTTGCAAACAAGGTTTTTATTATAATACCAAAGCAGTTATTATTCGAGGCCACTATGTAGTTATAGGCTACATACTCTGTTCAACAACAGCATGAGTGAGACCTTGTCTCAAAATCAACAACAAAAACAGGAAACCAAAGCAGGTATTATAACACAGAGGTCTTAATGATAGGGTCATTATGCACACTAATAGCCATTGAAAAATTAAATCTCAGTTTCACCCATTTAGTGTCTTATTCACTGACAGATTTTGAGATCTACCTGATAATCACACTATATGCACCCAGAAATGAAGAAAAAGATATAGTAAAATTCCTGACATTTTACCCTTCTTACACTAATGAGATTGCATTTTACAAAAGGAAATGCTTGCTGACTTCTGCTCATTTTCATTTTCTCCCATGAATTTTGTAATACAATTTTAAAATAATTTGACTGAAGATCCACCACTATCCATAAGTGTGTAATAATCACCAAAATATGTGCAACAACTGCAGCGGGGGAATTCACAGTCTTTTATGATGTCAACAGTGATGCCAAGAAAACAAAAAAAGAAAGAGCTAATGAGAAAATCCATAGGATAAACAGGGTTCATTAATTTTAAACAGGCTGCATAAATTCATTAATGACTACAGATTAATGACATGACTTAATAAAGTCACTGAGTATGTATTTTCTGGGAAAAAAATCATAGCTAAATCACCTAATATCATCAAAATTTCATTATCTGAGAGATACATGTATTGAGATTTCTTGTGCAATATCCTCTATTCCTAAATACAGTTTTTTGTAGTCTCTATTCTGTATAATAAAATATACAAGATATAAAAGTGAACCTTAAATATTTATCTAGTGTACTTCTGACTGACAATGAATTAACGTATCACAAACTAACAAAGTGCTAAAAGAATGCAGAGTTGTATTGTGAAAAGGCAGGTAGATATTTTTCTGGACATGGGTCCAAACAAAGTGGACTCCTTTAAGGGTCAGGGGTGATAAGAGCCAAGTAGACTAATGCATGATTCATCAGGGTATCTCAGTACGGAATCTGAGAAGAGAATAGATGCATTTGCAAATCTAGCTGGGAAAGACTACAATTTAGGACCCAGTGTTAGAATCGATGAGAGATGGAGACATAAGACCTAAGACTTGGGGCCAGTTCCTAGGATTCCATAAAAATAGACTGAGCAAGAAACTGCATGTCATTTACAAATACATGCAATATTTTCCTCGGAATTTCCTTGAATAAGTCTACTATTGAGTTATATTTGTCATGTTACAGATACTTCTGAACCTCCCATAGGGGAGTCAAGAATATAGGTTCCCTGGTCACAGCACAGGACTCTTGAGAAAGACTGGAATTCTGTTGTTAAGAAGTTACCAGCAGCAGACACCTGCTGTGTGTGTTTGTGTTTGAAAAGAAGGAGTGGGAAGTGGGGATGGGCTGTTGTGTTAAGTTTACCTTTCTTTTGGTAAATCTCAGTATCTCCTTATTTATCTGAAAATCATCATCAGCCTTAGCATCCCCCTCATCGCCAGTGCTTATCTATGTCTCTTGTTCATTCTCTTCCAGCTCTGTCTACACATAAGCAAATATACACTGAAGTTATTAAGAACGGGAAGAACAAACTGTTTGCCCATCCTCATAATCATATGGCCTAAAAGGTCATTTAAACATTTAATCAAACCTGTGCACCTTTAGGGACCAGCATGACTCATGCAGTGCACGCAGCGCGCTGAAGCTGAGCTTTAGATCCGTTTTAGGGAAGACATGGACTGAACCTACCAAAAAATCAGTACTAGGGGCATTTTCTGTCATTCAGCAGAACAAGAAAAAGCTAAATAGTTTTCTAAACTCTACTGAATTAAACCTTCACACCAATTAATGAAACCCCTATGGGAAGCAACATGCCAGAACTCCCAGGACATTGGCCTTGTATTGAAATGTAAACTAACACTTCTGAAAAAGAGGGGGTCGGTGGGCATCCTAAATCAATATGAATTATTTGTTTTTCTGCTACTTTTGGATCTGCAACACTGCTGCTCCCTTTCATAGGTACAACACACAAAAGAAGGCTTCTGTTTCATAAAAGTGGCTCAGACAAATGATACTCCTCAGGGTGTCAAACCCAAGGCTGGCAGCCAGCCCACCTCTGCCCTCCAGTCTGCAGGTACTTTTCACTTCCACAGCTATCAGCCGGCTTCAGACCTATGCCTTCCCTCTGACGAGGGACAAAGAAAAGATCACAGTGGAAATCCTGTGTGCTACTAATAAGCCTATTTAGAGTCATTGAGAAAGCCTCATTTTGCACCAGTAAAAGCCTTCAAGAGTTCTACTGAATCAGTAACACCAAACCATTCCCTCTGTCCTCATGTAACATCAGCCTGCTAGGGGAAGCTCAGCAAAATACTGGGCACAGTGACCTCTAAGTTTCCTTTTTTTCTCTGATGTCCTCTGATTCTCAGCTGGTAAGTGGGATTTAAATTTTATTCTGATGGCTTCCTGAACTCTTCTTTGGGTTTAGATAATCTCACAGAGATCTGCCTTATCAGCATATCTGGGGTCTTGGCTCTCACTTGGCAGAGAACTGAGTACTGCTCTCTCTCGTCCACCAATCAGGTGCCACTGCCTGTTTTCTTTGCACAGGAGATCTGGGTAGAGCATATGTAGAGCAATCCTGCCTCTCATGGTAGTGATAGGGAAAGCTTTGGTGTCCACGGACCACAAACAAAATGGGAATCCAAGCCAGCATTAGTGTCCCTAGTGAAAGATACCAATCACGTTCTCAAATGAAAACCTACAATTCTAACCAGGTAACCACAAAGATGTACATAGCTAAAACGTAATGTATGGGTCAGTGCTTTTAATGGAGAGTAATACAAGGGCCAAATGAAATCATCCAATTGCCAGAATATCATCTTCTCTCCCAACAAACAACCTAATCCCATTTCAGCCCATCTCTGAGGTACAATGGGAAGATGTGTAAGGAAGTAAGTACTGTTTCTTAAAGCAACCTAAATTATACATTTAAGCTCAATGTTTTAGCCATACAGCAGTTTGGTAACAGAAGGGAAACATGGAGGAATCTGAGTGGCCTTTGTGAATGATAAGTACACTGATAATAACTACTATCATCACCACTAATATCAAAAATAGGAAAAAATTGAATTCTTAGAGGCTAATTGACCTGCCTAAAATGACATGGTTAGGATATAACTACTAATGAACTAAAAATCTTACTAGACACAGAAAACAAAATAGAAACACCCAATTCTTAGGTCTTATGATTTAGTTGATAAACTTGCCAGTTCTTTGAGCAGGTTTTCACTTATATTGCAAATAAAAATGCTTAGCTGGATTACTGGGTAACTAGGAGGTAGGTTGAACATCATCTGTAAAGTAATTTGGTAGAAAGAATGCTATTTAAAGAAACTCAGGAGTGAATTAGTCATAAATTAGGGAACATTCTCTAATATGTATGTTTTATAATTCTGTGACTGATTGATATGTCTCAATGAAATGTTGATGAAAAGCTATATATCACTTTAATTTTAATACATCAAATCTCATCTTGTATGTACTAACTGAAAAGTCAGATTTAAGAAATCAGAAGTGAATCCACTTAATATAAACAGTTCATGTTGCAAATATTCACCTTCTGATTTTATATAGAATTTTGATGTTTGATAAAAAATAATCTTTTTAATTATTTCCTTATCTTCTTAAAATTAATCATGTTCATGTCATGCTGAAATAAATCATTTGCACTTATTTATAATGCATTGTATTAGTTGGAATGCTTTCAGTTGAAAATAGTAGAAAGTCCAGTGCAAAATGGTTTAAAATTAAGAGGATTATAATCACCTTATGACAATGAGAGTGGGAGGGCATTCCTGGGCTGGTTAATTCAGAGATTCAAAGATGTCAGCACCAACTGACTGTCCTTTTCCTTTCCTTGTGCTAACTTCAGCATGATTTCTCTACCACAGGTCCGGCCATGAATTACCAATGTGACAATAACCATAAGAACAAAAAGAAAACTCCTTCAAAAGGGTCCTGGAAGACTTTCCTGTCTATTTGATTGACTAGAACCTGTTTCACCAACTGCTTTTTACAACAAAATGCTAACAAGTAGAATAGGACCATTATAGTTTGACCAGACAAAGCAGGATTAACTGAGTTACACGGGGTATATGCTGAATCTATAGATTTGTTAGCATAAACTGCTAGTACACATGGCAACTTATATTTAAATTTAATATAATTATTATTAAGTAAAACAAAATTCAGCTTCTCAGATTGCACTAGACAAATTTGAAGGAATTAGTAGCTACATATTCTAGTAGTTATTTTAGTGGATGCCACACATACAGAAAATATTCCTCATCACAGAAAGGACAATGCTGGTCTGGAAAGAGAAACTGCTGCTATATCAGTGAGCAATAGTATCTGGTATATTCCCCATGCAGCAGGCAATAAGCTTCGTGCATATTATTTCCTTTAATCTTCTCAACAGCTCTCTGAGTCAAGTACTATTATCCTGTATTAAGTCACTAAAGAAGAGGAGACACATTAGAAGAATTGTAGAACTATCTTACATACCTGCAAGGAAAGGCATGATTAAAGTATTAATCACAACCAGATCTCCTCCCACCTGCTATCTGTATTCCATCTGTGTGTCAATATTATTCTTTTTGGCCAGTTTTCTCCTCACATCTGTCAGTTTCAAGTCACTATTCCACCCACCCCAAAAAGAGAAGGATTTTTCTCCTTCCATTGCAGGTTTAAACATTCTTTGGAAGTTCTCTGATGTCCAGTTTGTATCAATCACCCAATCATAAACCAATCTGTTAAGGCTACAGAGACAGTGAGAAGAGATCAGGTTATGGAACAGAAATATGACTGTGGTAAGCCCACTCATGGTTACTGATGAAAATTACCAGAGAAACTGGAATTCCTGAGTCCTCTTTACCAACATATTCCTAAAGACTGAGTCCCTCTCATGGCTCTTTCTCAGCCTTCCTGCAGTTTTCTCCCCACACACATTCTGGGTCCATTTCACCCAGTCAAATTTGTAGATGAGCAATGACCAACTTTCTCTTATAATAGCAAAATCTTTTTTTTCAACTTCAAATTCATATTGCCAACTAATTGCTCCCCAGATATCAGCAAGAGCATCTCACAGGTTTCTTAAATGCAATATATCCCAGATAGATTCACAATCCTCCTCCTCCTCACTTCCTCAGTTGTTCATTATATCACGAATGTTCTCTTAAGCAATGGTGTGAACTCCCAATTCATGGATTAAGGTATCAACCATGATTTATTTTCTCCTTAACACTTGATTGTCACATCCTAAACATATTTATTAAAATATCTTTAATATCCATCTACTTTTGTTCATCCCCACACCCACATTGTTTAGACATCACAACTCAGGCCACTATCCTCTCTGCACAAATTACCATCATATCACACTGGTCTCCCTTCCTCCTGTGTTATGCCTCATCAACACATTCTCCATACTACAGCAGGAATAATCTTCCTAAAATGAAATCCGATTATGTCACTGATCTGCTTAAAACCTTTTAGTGCCTGTTCATTGCCTTTCAAAACAAATTTTGATCCCTCATGAAGCATACAAAATCTTGAATTCTTTTCATTTACTTCCTTATTGCTTCCCTATCTGCTCTTTTCAACAGCCATATTGAACTTATTAAGTTCCCCAAACTACTTCCTGTCCCTCATCTACCTCTGTTTCTTCCTTTACCTGAGCTAACAATCTACTGATCCCTTGTTATTTTGTCTAAATTCTGTTCATGCTTTAATCTCAACATAAACAAGACCTCATCCTTCCCTTAGTCTATGTTATTTCTCCTTGTTCTGTTCTATTTTCTTTATTTTATACATTTCATTGAAAAGATTTTGACTCAACTCATCTTTACAATTAGACTGAAAGCCCCATGAGAGCAAGGATGTGTTGTTTTGTTCATCAACTACCAGTGACAATTAGTAGACAGTGCTTCACAAGAAGTAGATAATAATCAAGCTGAATTAAATTCATTCATTCTTTTCATTAATATTTTAAGGACTTCTATTTGTCATCCCAGGCATTGAATGTAGGGAAGAAGTAAACAAAGTATCTGTCCTCATAATGCCTGTGTTCTTGAAAGATGAAGAAGTCAATAATAAACAAATAAATAAATAACCCTGATCAAGTTCAATGAATGAACACATTTGTAACTGGTATTTCTGTTACATTTTCCAAGTTGTCTTTCATTATTTGCCATCTTATTATAGGTGGTGTGGAATCAGAGTGCTGTCCTCTCAAATAAAATAAGTGTAATTTTTAAAAATATAACACTGAAGTCAAGGCATTTATAATCCAGAAATCAGGTGTTCCAATTCAAGCCAGATTCCTGCACATCAATATATATGTGTTTCTTGAATCATATTCCCAGTAATTGTAGCATTGTAGTGAGAATTTTAAAGAACTACCAGATAAATTCACTTTCTTTGTAAATTACAATAAAGGCAACTTTTAGAATCATTTGTGTTGAGCTTTGTTTACATGAAAAGATAGCCTTCCAACAATTAAAATGCCTGTTGAATCCATACCAAACTAAGCACCATGTACCCCATATGCAGGACTATAATGTAGATCAGAAAGATTCTTAACCCATCGCTATTGATCGGTTATTAATTTACAAGACATATAATGTGAAGAACATGGTAAGTTCTGAAAATACAGGCCTTAATGCTAGCAACCTTCAGACTAATTGCTTCATTTTTATAACTTGTCCTCCTAAAGCATGCTCTCCCTGAAGGGAGATGTTTTTAGCACAATATAGAGCTTAACAGTCTCTTAAGTAACTTAGAAATAGGGCACTCTAGAAGGTTTTCTCATTAGCTTTAGTAACTGCCAATCATACTTGATTTTAGGCCTTTTTTACTCAACTGTTCCCAATTCTTCACTCAATTAGGTACAAGTGGTTTTTCTGTTTTGACATGTTCCTAACAGTTGGGGTATAATTCTCTTTAGTTTATCAAGTCATAACTATGATTTCCCCAAAATCTCATAGGTTTAAAGAAAACCCAGGACAAAACTTCTTAAGAAGTATTTATTTTGTAGTGTAAATAATCAGCACCTTGCATTTTTCTGCTTTCTACTTTTTTGTGGGGAAGAGATATCAAATTTGTCATATATATATGTATATATGTACATGCACATCTATATATTCATATAGATATATATTTCTGTGTCTATTTTGTTCAGTTTTAATGAATTTGTTTACTATAATGTTCAGCTTAGCATTGAAGATGATTTCTTCTGTTTCTGTATTTTCCTAATCTCCATGTTATTTTCATCAGACTGAGGCTGACAATAGTTTTCAAATAACTACTCTCAAAACAATCCTTAGCTGGCATTGATATTTCTTTTTCTTTTTCTTTGATTCTACATGTAATATTCCAGAGAACATCCAGATACATGCACTTCCCACTCCTCTGTGCTGTTGTTAGAGTCTCCTGTGGTATTTGTAGAAACAAATCCTGAGACTCCTAAATTCATTTTTGTCTGGAGGGTGGGCATTTTTCTGTTTTAACTGATATTTGCTGATAACTTGCAAGCATTTATGTACCCTTGCAGTTTACTCCAGTTGCCTCTCCAATTTTAGCACAAGTGTTCCTAGATCAAGACAACATCAATATGACCCCTCTCAAAAGGAGTTCCAAAAAAAAAAAAATTCTGAAACTTGAAAGCCATTGGAAAGTGTTCAAGTCATTCTGCCAAGAAAATGAAAGGAATGATCAGCACAACTCAGCTCCAAAAGCAAGAAAAATAACAGCCTTCAAGACCAAGAGAGTGGGAAAAAATCAGGTATCAAATCAGACTTCAGTGCTACCATCACTTCCACATGAGTACGGGGCATTAAGCAACTCACCTAGGCCAAATGGGCCTCTACTTCTTTTCCTGAAACCTGAAAGAATTTGGCTAAGTGGTCTCTATGGACCTCTCCAGTTCCTTTACTCTATGTACATTTGTGATCAGAAGTACATTTATAATGAAAATATAATTTAAATTTTAAAAGTAGTTTGGGTCTTGACATGGCAAACTTTGCACTCTATTTTTCAAATGTGGGAGACACAGATGCATCTGTGCACATTTCTTTACATTTGGTAATTAAGCTTCCCTTCTTTGAATTTCCTAATGAGAAAAAATGCAACCAAGTGCATGTACACACACACACACACACACACACACTACATGGTACTGTACATTTGTATTTACCTAAATACTTATTTTAAAAGTACATAAAATATTGGTAGCTGATTGAAGTTTTTGCATTTTACAATTTATATGCAAAGTTTTATTTAGATGATTTTATGAAAGACACCTTGAGTTTATCAGTAATCCCTAGCACAGCTCAAAGTTTACTAATTAAGCTTTAGGTGCTATTGCTATCACTATAAGCTAACTCTAATATTCTCTTTTACTCAAATTGTGATTCAGAGTTCACTGGCATTCAGGTTACCTGGGAGTTGGTCAGAAATATGAAATGCCTCAGCCTAGACCTACCAAATAAAAAATCTGCATTTTAAGAAGGTTCTTGAATGGTTTGTGAACATGCTACAATTTTGAGATGGTATTAAAGCTCTTCTGAATCTGCTTTCTAAAATCTTTTTTCTTTAAGGGAACTAATAAATGAATAAACTAACTATAGTTTGTAAAAAGTAACTTCTGTAATTAAATAACTGGAAGTAGCACTATGGAAGTTAACAGTCAATAGTTTCTCCTATATTTTTTTTCTGAATGTAGTACCAGTTGTAGTTGTACAAAACAATGGGAAGCAAGCAAGTGGATAAAAGGTTTATGTTTTTCCAGACTCAATAGTAAAAATCACTTACATAATTGAAAATCAATACGAATAATGCTAAAATATTTAACTGTTTTCAGTAGGATTAGCTAACAACTAATTTGTTATTTTTGTCTGCCTTGTAACGTGATTATTAAATGTTACAATGTATTGCATCATACAATAAAGCATCATAAGGAGCAAACAAGAAAATACTTTTCAATTATGTGATAAAAATTCTTAAATAAATAAGTAATCAAATAAATTAATGATATAAATTTCAAGGGCAAATTCAAATAAAAGAGACCAGGATTCTAGTAGCAGCTGTGAAATTAATACTGTGATGTTTTAAAAAAATAACTTACTACTCTGGTTTCCAGCCTCTTTACCTAGAATATTGGAAGAATGATTTATTTTATTTTTTTTTATTTTTTATTTTTTTTGGTGCCGGGGATCGAACTCAAGACCTCACATTTGCCGTGCAGGCACTTACGTCGCTGAGCTAAACCCCCAATCCCGGAAGAATGATTTTAACTTTGTATCCCAACTCTAAATTCTGAAATCAATGCCTGTTTTGTCATCTCAGATACATCTATTAAAATTCCATATGAAACCTTAGAAATGGCCTAAATAAGTCATTCTGGGATTTTTCCTATTTTATTTGCCAAGGACAAGAACATACAGGCCACTGGCCACCTTATAGTGCTAATATAAAGACATTTTTCCTCACAGAGATTTACTGTAGACAAGGAGACAAATGGAGATGCCAGAACACATTTCAGTTCAGGGAAGCTTATCTTGATTTCCTTTCATTCTGAATCATCAAATCAAACTGTGGGACTCTATCCTCCTTGTTAACTACCCAGTTCATTCAGCATATCCACCAGTCCTGGGTGAGGAGGAGCAAGCTTCCACCCTTTCCTGCCTTCCAAAGCAGACTGAGGATTGCTGAGGGGTAGTTACACCTGAAAAGTTACCTAGTTACTTTGGCACTAGGAAATAAACTGACAGGTCTTTCCAGGAGCTAATTATTGAGCCTGCTATTTGGTTCACTGACAAAATTGCTTGTATGTGGGATGAAACATATTTGTGCATTGCTTTTTCCATTACAGTTACTTCTATCATCATAAATAAGAATCAATAGGCCATTTTGTGTAGCATATGCTCACCACCATTTAGTATCTGAGTGTCAGCTGTATGCAGGCTAAGCTCCAGTGCTCCAACCTCCTGACTGAGGATTAAAACTCAGAAGACAGAGAAAATCTTCAAATTTGCCAGGCAATGTGTAGATCTTTGTGAGCTTCCTGAAGTCAAGGGAAATCATTGTTTGTTTTCATTACTATAGAATAGTGCCTGACACATTGTGAACCATTCAAATGAGTCTACAACTGAATAAATGATAAATGAATGAAACCAAGGAGGGTTCAGAGGTGACATATGGAACAAACTGGATAAACTGGGTTTGATCAAAGAAGTTGTTTAGAGAAGAACAGAGCTATTTAGAAATCACGGTGGAAAAATGAGGGCAAAGGACACAGTGTAAGCCAAGAAAGAGCCTGTCAGTGTGGTAAGAGCTCAATCACATATATTCAAGTCCCTGCCACACTCACTATCAAGTGCTTGCGAGAGAGGACAAAATGGGCTTGAGAGTCATCAACAGTCATAAAAAGTCAAGCACAACCTCTGAAGGAAAAGTCTGCACTTCTAGTGGAACCTTGCTGGACAAAACAGTGTCAGAAAAGGACAGATCGAAGGAAAGACAAAAGAAACTGATGAATAGGAACAGTGGAAAAGGAGTTAAGGTTGAGGTTTAACTAGGGAAATGGGTGTGTTAAAAACGTGTAAAGACAGAGAAACAAAGACACACTCAAAGTGTCTGTGGGTGCCAGTTCTGGGGAACGCAAAGGCATTAAGGCTTATAGTAGACTGAGGGAGGGAGAGACGAATGGAGGGAAAGGTCAGATAAACATCTATAAAATAGCACCCATCACTGCTGATAACAAGTATAAAAGAGCTCTTTTCCTGTTCTTGAGAAAGACAAAGGGAATTTTAAGTAGGATTAAATAGTGGTAGCTTTCAGAACTCAGCTGCTCTCAGAAGCAGTAATAACTACATAAATAGCTAAGTGGATAGTAGAATTACCTCACTTGGAATTTGGCCAGCATATCAAAATTTAACAGTACTGTCACACCTTCCTGAGAGCTTTACTGAGATTCTAAGGGAGAATCATCTCAAAAAACTGTCTCAGCTGAGTTAGTTAGGAAGAGAATACTCCTCACAGCTGGAAAAATATTCTGCCTCCTAAAAATTAACAAGTCAGGAGCACAAACCTGCCAAGAAGCACACTCTTATCCATGTAAATACATTGCCAGCATTGCCCCCAGCGGAAATTAATAAATACATTCACAGATTACCAATGCCTAATGTAAAATTTTACTGAACACACATAACCCAAGAATGATGTTTTAAATGTGGGAGGAAAAAGGCTTGTAGAGATCTCTTGTTCTCAAAGAGTTCCTTAATTTTTTTTCTCATTGTACATGGTTAAAGATGAATATTTTCAGGGCAGATTTTAAGATTTTAAAATTTTTGTGTCTTGGGCATCTCTCCTCATAAATAGCCTATAAATTTGTCACTTAGCTGCATTTTCTGTAGATTGTCTTCCCTCTCTACCCCCAAAAACAGATGAAAACTGAGTGTGATAGAAATTTGGGGCACAAATGTTTTCTCTTATTATCTGGAAACTTTTATATTTTACTATTAAAAAAAAGTTAGAACTTTTCATTATTTATTTGTTTTCTGCCCAGAGACAAGATATTTTAGGATCCTCCATGACAGAACTTGCATGAAAATCTTTTTAATAACCTAGTTTCCTAGGGGTGAGTTTGCTCTAGATCTTGGAGTAAACACAATTTTCATCGCTCTAGAAGTAGTTCCTATTGGACGAACCATTACAATTAGAGCAACACTCAAATAAACCAAAGGAATCTGAAGCAGACCTGCTGTATAATCTGGATTCTACAAGAAACCAGTTCAGTATTTAAAACTGGCATGTATCTAGCACATGCTGTCTATAGATGAGAGTTGTATACATATATTTGTTAGTAAAAATGAAGTTAATGAAACTGATTATCCTAAAATGTATTAAAATGTTATATGATTGGTTAACAACTCATTTCCTAACAATTTGCTATATGTGTGCATGTGTGTATATGTGTATACACAGTTATAAGAAATTAGTACCAACACACATGAAAAGGGCATAGAAGTGAATACACACATATATGCACACACATACATATATACACAAGTTCATTCATGAACCATTGTAGTATCAATATTGCAGTCTAAACAACAGGATTTTAATTTGTACAGGACCAAACAATAATGTTCAGAATTAAACACAGTATAAAAACATATGTGAATGGGAAACACATATTATTCTCAGTGAAAAATGTCTTCTACAAGTTAGCTCTGCTTCATTTGCCACTATACACACGTCTCTGATGAGCCGGCCCCCTTGCTGTCCTGTTACCTCTGTGCCATGCCCTACTCTATGCCTCTGGTCTGTGGACACACCCGCTCCCTCATCTTGAATACTCTTTCCCAAATTCATGTTATCAAACACCTCCTTGACAAAACTGTGGATTTTACAACTTGAACTTACAGGCATACATTTTCAGAACTTCTTCAATATCTTTATCCAAATTTAACATTTAATCATAGAAATTTCATCTCTGGTTATGTACATATTTGAGTGTATTTTTCCTCAACTGAATCCCACTCTTCAGAGATAACACTGCCCTCTTAGTGCCTTGTCTTGAAGTTTCTTCAAGATCCTGCTACACACTGAATTTCTCCTTCATCTTTAGAAGCTTCTCTTCTTTCCCTTTTATCTAAGAGTATGTTTAAATATGACCTATCCTTTAAAATCCTCTGTTCTGGCTATGTTCTCCAGCTTTCCTACCTTACCTACTTTATTTCTTTGCCAAGCTTCTTAAAATAGCATTTCTTCTTCTTCTTCTTTCTTCTTCTTCTTCTTCTTCTCTTCTTCTTCTTCTTCTTCTTCTTCTTCTTCTTCTTCTTCTTCTTCTTCTTTCTCTCCCTCTCTCTCTCTCTCTCTCTCTTCTATGATGACTTGGGTGTCTCTATAATACCTTTTATCCCTCAGGCTCAGTTCTCTTCAGCTTTGCAACTCTGAGGCCTTCATCACTGCTACGGACTGAGGTAACCTTGATTCAGTTCATCTCCTTTCCCCAAGTCCACTATTTTCAGTTTCTTTGCTTTACTCCTCCCTTTGTCATTATTCCCCATCTTTTCCCAGACTCATATGGCAACTGCATCTCTGCTCTTGTCTTTAACTCTCAGGATTGTATGATGTCCTTATTTGGATTTTCAATGAACTCTTTGCAGGGTTCCAGACCTTATACTGCCATCTGCTGGGCAGTTCAATGGGGCTGTGTTAGGACCCCATTCAAATTAATTTCCAAATATCTACTATTCATTCTACTGTTTACTCTGTTAACTAATTAATTATACCACCATTTTTCTAGACATCACTGATAGAAATTTAACATTCAGAACCTTCATCACTTACTGTCCCCAACCCAGTGTAATCACTTCCCAAGTCGTATAAATACTATATGTGTATCCCGTGCCTACCCTGCAGATGGATGTTTCTACTGGGCGAATCCTGGCTGACTTGCCTCTTTTTTACTCTGAATTCCAGTTCCTCTGACACTTTTGCCGAGACCTTCTTAAAACAGATACTTGAGCAATTATTTAGGTTAAAAAGTTCTGTGTCATTTTGTCCTACAGGTACGATGAAGTCCAAATTTATCAACGCTTGAGCTTCTAGAAAGAGCTTGAAGACCATTTATAACTTACATCCTTAGCTCCATCTGCCATAAATATCTCTTTCTAGCATGATACGTGACCCTAGTTTCCCAGGTCTGGTTTTTCTATACTTTGAACCAAAGGAGCTCATTCAGGTTCTAGGTCCTGGAAAGTGCAGCCTCCTATCTTCACATGGCTGACAACTTCTCACAGTGACAAGGTCTCACCTCAAATGTAGCCTCCTATGAGAATCATCCTCAGATCCCACAAACTAATTGACATCCCCTTTCCTAGGTCCATTCAGTCTCTCTCTCATTTTTACTTTGTTGCATTCCTGGTAAGTACATCTCAACATTTAGGATATGTTCATGTCCATGTTTTCTTGCTTAGTGTCCTCCCCATGTCCCATAACACTTAAATGAAAGTCCCTTGGGCAAAGATCTTATCTTTCTTCATGCACCAGAGCTCCTTAGCGATGCCAGGCATTGCTAAGAATAGAAAACCTAAAGGCAGATCTCTTTCCTATATCATACTTATTTTCTTATCTCCATCTTCACTCTGATTATATGTATTCAGTAGCATTTAATATATTAGTTCTCTTACTTGAACAGTGATTTCCAAAGGAAGTGTGACCGAGGGAAAGGAGATATATCAAAATATTCGGGTGAGGAATGAGGCAAAGAAGTGTTAATAAGCGTGTTCCAACAGGTCCAGATACTGTAGGCTTTAGCACAGAGGGATTCCGCATCTTTATTAAAATTATTCCTAATATTTTTTCATCCTACTGTAAATGAGCTTTCTTTAAATGCCATTTTCAATGTGTTAGTTTATTAAAGACCATTGTTTATCTTGCTCTTGTGTCTACAACCTTGATAAGGTTACTATTCAGAGATAAGGAATTTTTAAAATTCCACATTTCACTTCAAGTAAACACAGTTTTATTCTGACATCAAACATATTACCCCATATCATTATTATTTTTAAGTATAAGTGACAGAAAATAGAGCACTGAAAAATAAGAACTCCCAGGATAGTTGCTATGGTAGGATGAAAAAGTATAGGGACATGGATTGAAATGGTTGAAAAATATTTGTCATATAGTAACATATGATTCATCATACTCACTACATTTTTAACTCCTAGAGAGCAATAGAGAGTCTTGTTTGTCTGTATCCCATCAAAACTAATAAAGTCCTGTCCCCAAAATAGATGCTTTGTTACTCAAACAGAATTGAAATACTATATCACTGTATGCATGATTTCAATAAATATTTGTTGACTGATAGTAAGAACCAGTGAGCAAAACTAAGTTTAATGAAAGAGCAGTGAGGACAAAGTTAGCTTTGCTGAGAAACCATGACAAGAGACACAAAGAATTAGAAGAAAACCCTCAACATTATTCATACAAAAAAATGCCATTTATCAGATAATGCTAAGGCAAATGTACCAAGGGAAAGATTTGAATGGTTACCTGTGCATTTCTTTATGTGACTGTTTCTTTTTCCATGTGATCCTAACTTGCATCCAAAATTCTCCTCCCAAAATTCTGCAAACCATACATTTCTTCTATTATTGGCAAGAGTTCGACTTCTAAAATATCGATCAAATCCTATATAAAGAAGAAAGAATTTTACTATGCTTCTAAAATCACAATAGATACTACCAGAACTTTTGAATAGACTCGATGTTGTGATCAATATGTGTAACAAAAGGTCAGGACATAAAGATTCTCTTATGGTAAAGTCAAGGAGACTCAGTGCATGATACCCATCCTAGCACCCTGCTTGGGATTGAGCACCTCAGGAAAGGCGTTTGAGTCACTTGCAAGATCATTGGAAAAGATATTAGAGACCAACTGGCTTTCAAAAATGCCCCAACTCTTTCCTCTTGCATTTATTTATCTACAGGGTGAACCCCACATAATATATTAATTTTTATAAATCAAGTACTTTTTCTCCAATCATGTTATGACCTCCTTCTTAAACGAAGAATAATCATATAAAACATAGAAGATACCCATTAAATTGTATGCTTGGTTACACAATCACTGTATTAACAGTTCAATTACTGGATAAAAATTCTGTTGAGTCACTAATAGTAATTTCATTTTATTCAGATACTCTACTTCTGCCTTTGAGTTTTGATCCAAACAGAGTAAAAGAAATATTCCCATGTGCATCCTTACCATCAATTGATGCTCTTTTGGGCAAAATTGTCACAGCCCCTTCTGCAATCTCTTCCTGCTGATAGACTGGTGCTATTTTGGATCCCCAACTATCTGAGCCAATCCAAAGAAAATGCCCACTTTGGTTTAATTTTTTTGCTGCTTCCAATATCCTCCTATAGGAAGAAAAAAATAAAACATACTGCATTTATCAAGAGGCACTACAATTTTAAATGTTTTAAAACTAGTACCATGATTTGAATATGTTCCTCGTTTTATATATCATTGAAATTTACTCCCCAAGGTCACATGTTGGAGGCACAGTTCTTGACAGTAATTAAATTTAGCTAATGTGAGGGTGTGGCCCCCCAGCAACATTAGTGACTTCCTAAGGGGAGCAAGAGAAGCAAGCAAGGAGCTGCTCCACCTCACAAGGTGATACTCTCCACCACGTCATGGCTCAGCTCTCACCAAATGCCATGAACATTCCAGTTTCATGTTCTGGCTTTCAGAAGCATAAGCTAAAAAAAAACAAAAAACAAAAAACAAAAAACTTCTTTTATTTTTAAATTAGCAAGTCTATGATATCCAGTTATTGCAACAGAAAACAGACTAGGACAACCAGATTTAGAAAGTTAAATGTACTCAGTAGGTTACTATTAAACAATTAGTTAATCATTCTAAGTGCCGGTCTTATCAACTCCTCAAGGAAACAGAGTAGAAGCTTTAACGCCAGCACTTGTTAATTAGCCTTCTCTTAACCTCATTCCCAGCCCTCTGTCTAATCAGCTTTATCTACCCAATCTCATACACTGCGAGGCTTTACTGGATAGGCATTTTAGATGTAGGAACTAGAAGTCTGTTTTGTCTACTGTGGAAAGCAGTCATAATTGCAGAGAAACTTAGCAATTCTGGTGAAATCTCTGAGTATTTTACATTGAACATGAAATATGTTTGACAAGGATGTGAGGCACAAATCTGATCCTTTATACAGAAGAAAAGTAATCAACACCTGATATCATCCTCATTGGCAAACATAATCACTGCTCGAGCATTAGGTGTTTCTAACAGCCGTTTGATAATTTTTTCAAATTCTCCAGGTCTTGGTTCACGTGGGATTTTCTGTGATTGAGCGATGCAAACACCACCTATTTTTAAAAAAGAGAGAATTCAGAAAGAGCACTTATTTATTGAAAACGTAAATATAAATGAAATTAACTACTGTATCAGAGTACATAATTCATTAGAGGATATAGCTTCTCAAAATATTCATTATTCTCACCTACCAAAAGTAATCAAGTTTGTTTATATTACAATATGTGCATCAAATGACATCAGTTTCTTAATCATAGGTGAGTTTTTTGCTACCTTCATTTATTAGTAAACTTAATGCTAATTGCATTTCATTGCTAATAGTATGGCTGCAAGATGTGCTGCTCAATGATGTGTCAATGAGAAAAAGTCTTCAAGTTTACGGAAGCATAGACAAGTCTCAAAGATACAAAACTTCAGTTGACACATCTCTACCATAAAAATCAAAATGGTATAAATTCCATCTTATATCACAGCAAAATGAAAGAAAAGAAGAAAGAAGGCAGGAAGGAAGTCACTTGGATATGGAGGGGGAGAGAGATAGGCAGAAAGAGAGGAAGAGGGAGAAATAAAAGAGGAAGACCTCCCCTACAGAAATGAAAGGCTGAAGACAAAGATTTAGAAAAGATCTTAAAGTTAAGAAAAGATGTTTGCATTAGCTAGTATACTTCTATAACTTCAGCACTCTAGAGGCTGGCGCAAGAGGATCAGAATTTCAAGGCCAGCCTGGTCTACCCAGTCACTCTGTAGCCAAGCACGATGTTGTACTCCTGTAATCCCAGCACTAGGGAGGCTCCTTGTGAGCTCCAGACCAGCCTGAGATACAAAGTGAGCTCAAAGCCAACCTGAGCTGCATAGTGAGACCTTGTTTCAGAAAGACAAAAAATTAAAACATAAAAAAAATGGGCTGTAGTAGGAGGAAGCTTTGCCTCTGGGCTGGGGTAGGAGGAAGTTCTTCAACTATAGTGGAGAAGAAAGATAGCATATTCTGATACTTGAAGGGAACTCAGTATTACCAATAGGCTTCTATTGTTTTATGGTTTCAATGGCTTTCCAGACTCAACTGAGAATTAAATCACTATTTATAGCATGGCTTCAGTGGAAAAGGCATTTTTACTTCCAAACAATTGGCAATATATTCAGTCTTTCATCTATTATTGGATGCCATTGTATGCTATGCATTGGGCTTGAAACTGAGAATACACATCCTAATTCAAGAGACACTATCTTGTCTGGAAAACAAGCATTATAATAAATTACCAAGGAATATTTGATAAATTACAGTATACCACATAATTGGAGCACAGAAAAAGGAATAACAACAGTGCTTAAAAGAGCTCGTTTTGTGGGACATTCATGGTAGAGCCCAAGGAATGAAAGAACCACATTTGATCATGACTTATAGTTGAAATTGACCGAGGCTGAGGTTAGAAAAAACAACAGATCCAAACTGAGAATGACATTGTAGTTAAGTCAAATGTGCAGACTGAATATTCATAAGTAAAAACTTAATCCCAGTGTGATGGTTTTAAGAAGTGAGATCTTAAAAAGGGGAACAGGTCATGAGAGTGTTGCCCTTATGAATGATATTAGAGCTTTTATTTAAAAGAGCCCAGAGAGTTCCCTTGAGCTATTTGCTATGTGAGGACACACCAAAAGAGCAGCTATCCATTAACAGGGAACAGAGCCTTCACCAGAATTCATCCCAGTCTTGCTCATCTTGGACTTCCAGGCTCCAGAACTATAAGAAGTAAAATTTAGTTGTCTGTAAAACTATGGTCATTTGTTCCAACAGCCTGAGGGGGCTAAAACCTCTAATAATTTAAGTTTTATCTTAAAAAGTATAAGAATCCATTAAGACATCATAGGCAGAAAAATTATAAGATAAATTTTATTTTGTGTCCTAGAAAGAAAACTGAGGTAGCCATACAAGAAGAAATATTTAGTAGCTCTGGTAGTGGGTCTCCAACCCGTATAATCAGACCTAATATGTATGATGATAATGTATTATTCACAGAGTTAGAATATCTTATTATTAGAATAGCTCATTTTTCTTATGAGTTTGAGAACATTAGAAAGTATCTCTAGTAAAAATACTCTTAATAACCTTTTGATATGCTCTTCAGGCTACAAGTTTTTCATAATCCACAGATGGAGCCACACCACTCCCTAAAGTTACCTTGACCATCAATAATTGTGATGATTGATTAATTCCCCTTGTTAACACTTATTAAATATCCAGGTTCAACCAGGTAATTTGTGGGGACTATGGATGCAGTGGTAAATGTAATGGACATGGTTTCTGCCATCACAGAGTTTAGAAATGTTGTGGGTGATTTAAGCTTAATGCAAATAATAATAAGTATGTAATTATGAACTGTGATAAACCTTATAAGGAGGAACTAAGGAGTTTAATTTAGATTGAAGAATGTTCGGGAAAACCTACTCTAAGGTGACATAATTCAGTTGATATCAAAAGGATAAAGACAAATTTGAGTCATTTGTAGGAAAACAGATGCATCTTGAGACCATAATGCTAAGTGAAATAAATCAGATACACAAGCCTAAATATTTCATGTTTTCTCTTATAAAAAAACCCCAAAGCATAAATAATTAAAGAACAAAGTAAAAAGATACATAATAGAAAACAAGGATGTTTTGCAAAATGGACCAAGAGATAGCAAGAGTGGGGAGTCGGAGAAAAAAAAGGGGTAAAAAAGAATTAAGACGTGTTATATACATGTGCCAATGCTCCACAATAAATGTAACCATTTTGTACTACAAACATGTACTAATAAAAAATACATTTTTTTAAAAAAGATGAAAGGATGGTAGAGAAAAGGGAAGGCTGAGAAAGAGCAAGTAGCATTAATGAGTGAAGAGACAAAAGTGTGAGACAAGGATGCGAAGTAGGTAGACAAGGGCCAAAGTATACATGGGCTTGCAGAGTTCATGAAAGACTATAAAGTGTTTAATTTCCTTACTAAGCAATTCTGTTTCATCAATCCCTCAGTGACTCACAGGAAAATGTCCCACATATGACCATGGCACTTTGTGGCAAGAAAGTGGATAAGAAAGGCTGATGTGTTTGTCAATCCAGAGTGGAAAGGATAGGGGACAGTGAGCTGAGTTAGGGAGTTATCAGAATTGGCAGTGGGAACTGATGATTAAGGCAGTGATGCTGACGCTGGAAAGGAGCACACGGAGACCAGGCAGAATTTCTGAGTTAGAATCAACGGGGTTTTGTGTTGATTTGCTCTAAGAAGTGAAGCAACATGAAACCACTAAGTATGGCTCCAAGGGTTTGGCCTTTGTGACCAGTTACATGATGATGCCTTTAAACAAGCAGGAAATACAAGAAGATGAGCAGGCATGTGGTGGAGAAAAGTGATTTTAATTCGAGGCAGGTTATCTTCAAAATACCCATGGAATATCAAACTGAAAAAGTGGGCCAGAGCCAAGGAGAGAAAGGGAAAATGTAATCATAATTTTGCCAGGTGCAGATACATTAAGTGATTGATATTTAAATCAACAATAGGACAGTGTGACTGATGAAGCTCTGGACAAACCACTTGCTTTGAAGAGGCAGCTGGTGAATGGCTTGGGGAAGTTGTAATCACATATTCTGAAAAAAAAACCTTGGGGACAAATTTCAGAGGAATGATGAAAACTACATACAATGTCTTTACAAATCAACAAATAAACCATAGTGAGCAGGAAAATTAGGTAATGGTAGAAATGCAACACCAAAACTTTAACACACTCTGGGGAACAAAAGCTATTTCCAAATGACTGCCCTTTTAATTAAATTGTCATGATTAGTTAAGCATCCCATTAACTACACGCTACAACCTGAGTATTGTTCTGAAATGACTAGTGGCTATAGAGCTAAAAGAGTTGAAAGTTAGGAATGTTTTATTATGACTCTTTCAGATGAAGCAAACAGGCAATCAAGTCTGAATTCACTGATTGATTTATTCACTAAGGATTTATTGAACATTTTTGTTTATAAAAGACTGAGTTAGCTAAGCTGGATTTTTAACATAGTATATACCCATTTCACATTTTTCTATTTCTTTTCCTCAAATTATATTTGTCAGTGTCATCAATTTGTATTTCCCAGGAAAGAGACACAGCCTAATTAATTGATTTCAGATAAACAAATATCTTAAAGGTCATGTTCCACCTGCTATCTTGCTGTTCACTGCCTTCAAAGTATTTTATTAAGTGTTAGATTGATTACTTCTCAAGTGATTGGAGATAGAAAGTTAGGTTGCTCTGCTTAGCCTTGAAACCCATTCACACCACATACCTTTACATCAGTCAAAACTCCAGTTAATACACTCATAAGCACTTGTGGTCTACTATGTTTCAGAAGTTAAAGGTATTCAAAGATTGCCTTTCTTCAGCAGTCTTACAAGGTAATTGAGTGACAAGATGTGGGGGTAAGAAGAGTCAAATATGAGTGCAAAATTAGATAACAATGAAAGATAATAATAGGAGATATAGCAAAATGCATTAATAAATGATAAATGACTCATCCTCCCAAACAGTTCTATGACTTCATATAAATAAGGGGTTAATACATCCTGTTAAAATTGGCTTAAAAGTCAAGTGAAATTCAAACATTCAGTACTAATCAAAAGACATCTTCCATATACTACTTAACATCTATGGTTTGACTTCTTATAGAACTCTGTCTTGATTCAAGCTCCTGGAGTGGGCAAGAGGAAGAGAAATTAACCTTCATCAAAGAATTTATCCATTGTGTCTATTTTTCTTTATGCCACTCTCCAGGATTACCTATTTTATATAATTCAAGTGACACTAGCTTTGTGATTCTGCCAAAAATTAATTTTTAAAGCTTAGCACTTAAAGGAAAACATATTATATGGAAGAATTTACTATGGATTATTTTGCAAAATTTCCTGTCTGGTTTCCTTGCAGTCTGCATAGTTTTTCTCCTTTTAATTATTTAACAGTAATTAAATATCATGTGTTGAATTAGGCACTTTATACTCAGACAGAAGTCTTAATTCCTCCTGCTCTCATCTCCTCGAATAGTACTCTGTTATGTATAAAGGCAGCACTCAGTAGTTGGTACTGTCAGTATTTTCTGGTGAGGAAACAGAACAGGGGTGATATCAGGTTGCAAGAAACTGAAACAGAGGTTCAAAGCCAGACTATCTGATTCTAAATCTAGACTCCATCATCTTGCCCACCCCTAACTGACTATATGGATAGCTTAGTGGTTGTCTGGTGCAAATGCTTCATGAATAAGATAAAGCAAACTTAAAGACTCATTTAAAAAACCCAGCAGGTTGTGCTTTGTAAATCTAACTGACAGTTACATAAATATAGTCTTCTACTGAGTATTAAGAATTTAATTATGATATTTAGGATTCATGTGGATTACAGAAGTGACTTAAACTTCTTCAGCCTATAGCCAGTCAACCCTAAAAACTTTCCAATTCTTTCTGTAAATATGTCCTCAGAAGAATTTACTGTAGTCTCTCTTCTACTTTACTTTTGCACTGCAGCAGCCACAATAATTGTGTTTTTATATTGTTGTGCTTTTTTTTTTTCCTTTTCCCCTCGTATCCACTCGAGCTCCAAGACTACTGGACCTTGTCTTTCACATTTACTGCTGTACCTGCAATACTAAAACTGTGCTTAGTACAGACAGATGTTTAAAAATACTATTGAGTGAATAAATGCAAGACTAAGTCCTGCTAGGATAGAGAAATGGAAATGAGACAGTCCCTCTTTCACAGATCTTTTCGTCAAGCAGAGAAACAATTGACCATACATGTGTTTTAAAATAAGCATCATTAAAAGAAATTTTTTAAATGAACCCTGATAATTGAGAGGCAGTTGCCCCTGAAATAGGCTCTGTCTACCATAATAGATTTTCATTATGCCATGAGTTAGAATACTACCTAGGCCTTGTTACATTTGTCTGTGGAATGGGATTTAACTTGCTTTTATAGATTATTTAATGGGAAGATTTGTAAACAGTGTAATTTCAGAATTTTTACCTCTTTAGAAAACTGAGACTTATAGGGGAATGAGCTGATATCCCAGACTGAAACACATGTTCATTTGTGAATGAAAAGAGAGAGCAGAGTAGTGTCAGAAAACCTAGGGTAGGTACAGTCTGATCTCAAACAAGTCTCTCACTTCTCATTATTCTTATCTCTGTGAAAAGGCTCATAATATCTCCCAGGGGTCTTGTGAAGATTCAGTTAAAAACAGAAAAGCTTTAGATAAATGTGACAATTATTATTACTGTTAACAACAATAATAATCATAATCAGGCAAGCACTAGCTCCCACATTGTTGAGGGGAGGCAGTTGATCTTTGAACCTGAAATATGGGATTTTCAATAAATCTCCTTCTTGAACCCTTTACCACTCTTTGCAAAAATCATGCAATATTTTAAATTCTAAGAAGTAATATTTGCTCACTTGCCTATGCTGATAAATAACATGACTGTATTTGATGAGAACCATACAATGTGAGAAAAAGAAAAATTATTTGCAATCATTTATAGACCCCTAAATTCCTATCTCTAGAATCCAAGTCTTCTTTCAAAGTGAGCCCATTAATATTTCCAAGATTTGGACTGCAGTTTAGTATTTAACTCTTTAAAAGAGTAAATGAATAGTAACAAGTGTTAAATGATTATTGGTATAAACAACTAAGCAAAAGTTTTTTTGTGAAAACAAATTTCATTTGAACATTTGCAGAAACTTATTAAGAGCTAGACTCCTAAAGTGTTAAGATAACACTGTTTTATGTTGGTCTCACTAGAAACAAGCTCCTGGAGAGTTTGAAAAGCTTGAGATTGGCCCTTGGCATCTACTCTGAGGAGGTTCAGGAAGACTCAAGGCTGAGCAGAAAGAAAGTCCAACTGGCTTAGGCCCAATGGCAGGCCCCCAGCACCACGGGGACTTCTGAGACCAGAATTTAAAAAGTTGCTTTGAAACAGGATACAAAGGCCAAGCATACATTTGCATTCCAATCAGTATGATTAATTTTATGTTCACTTGACTAGGCCACAGGCTTCCCAGATATCTGGTTAAACATTATTTCTGGTATGTCTGTAAGGTTGTTCCTAGTAACTGAACTGAGTAAAGCAGATGGTCCTCCCCAATGTTTGCTGGCATCACTCAATCCAACAAAGGCTAGAAAGGGACAAAAAATGTAGGGTAAGACTGCATATCAACTTGATCCTTCTGCTTGAACTAAAGAGTGATCTTCTCCTGCCCTCTGTCCTTTGATTCTCAGAGATTAGATCTACACTGTGGGCTCCCCTGCCTCTCCAACTTGCAAATGGTAGACTTGTCAGAATCCATAATCTCACATGTCACTTCTTACAATCAATCTCTTCGTATATGTGTTCTGTTTCTCTAGAGAACCCTGAGTCATACAATCAGTCTTGTATGTGGGCCATCCTGGGAAGGAAAGAAAGTAGCTGAAAATAAGGAACTCTTCACAGTCAGAACAACCCTCAAGAGGCTGAGAGCTGGGGGTGCTGTCAGCCTAAAACAGTCCCAGACTCAAAGACAGCAAGTTTCTCTCTGACTAGGGCTGGGTTGTTGAAGGGGGATTCACAGCATATACAAACTTAAATTCAAATAGAAATAAAATATTGCATCTCTGAAATGATCGCATAAGTCAAACAATTAATGGAATTTTATTGTGCAGCGTTAAACTCTTTTTCCAAGGAGACTTATTACACATAGAAAGGCAATCTCTGGGTACAAAACCAGAATTGTCACTTACACAGATAAGAGAATTAGAACCATAAAACTCCTAGTATTTCAACAGAGAAGTTTTGTTGAAACAATCTAAAGGGATAAAGAATTTTGGCCTTACTTGTTGCGTATTTTTAAAGACAAAAATCTCTATTAATAATATAATTGAAGAAAAAAAATGCCACAACACCAAGTTCCAACTGTGAAAGAAATTGAGGATTAACTTATTAGGATGAAATTATTTACAAAGCTGGATATGGAATACTGAATGTAATTTTTAAAAAGCATGACTATTATCAGTCTTTCAATTTGGTTCACAATTCTCATCAAATTAACTACTGTGAAAAGCTGATCACATCTCTATATGAAAGATTTTGGTTTAGGCACACACATTACCCTTTTATCTGTTGTCAAACAGAATAACTAAGCTACTGACTGAAAATGATTGGCTAGCATTTTAGGCTGACCATAATTGCTTGTATTGACCATTCTAATACAATGGAAGTGACAAAGTCCCTCAATTACTTAACTATTTCTTATGTTTATACCTTCAGAGAATAGCAATGGAGCAAAACAAAATAATCACCTTTTAAAATACAATTAAAGCACATGAACTCTTCATTCTGGCATCGTTTCTCTCCATCTTTCTGGACACATAAGTAAAATAACAATTTGACCCAATGCAATGGCCCTTTAGAAGTAGTTGAGTAAAATTTGTTCTAAGGTTCAAATGAGTGTAATCACACCTCATGTAACAATATTTTCACTTCCTCATGTGATGTACAACTGGGACTTAGCAGGAAAGTGCACAGCATGATGAAATTGTGTAAGTCTGTCAGTTCAAAATGTACTTTGTAAAAAAGAAGATTTATCTCACTCATCACTGTGAAGCAAAAGTGTCATCTCTACTGACATAGATTAAAAGAGTGAAATCACACTTAATTATGTGTTTATTTTCTCTCTCACTTTTTCCTTCAAGTACTTTATACTTTTTCTTATATCAAATACCAGGTAGACTTACAGGGTCTCTAAGAAGCCCAGCAGTATGAGAATAAACTCGCTGTGCAGAAGAAGCATGCACCCAGTGCAAACTTACATGTCTCCTACAGTCCAGTAGTAGCGGGGATCCACTGTAGAAATCACTGGCATGGAGCAGCCCTCACCTGCCTGCCTCTGTGTCCACCTTCGGAGAGATGCTGACACTCTGGACATGAACAGCACCAACTCCGGTTCACAGGGTCAGGGTACACATTGGGCTCTTTAACAGCCAAACTCACCAGAGCAAAGCTCTGCTCAGAGGAAGAGTGGTATGGCAGTAATAAATCTTTTTGCTGATGTCCAACTTCTCGCTTCAAATTTTGGTCCTTCTCTTACCAGCTCTGCATCAGTGCATAAGTTATGTGCCTTCCCTGTTCCTCTGATCCCTATCCAAAGATTGAGGGGATGCTGCCCAAATGAGTTGTTCTAAAGGAGTTAGGTAGTATGCGTCATTATGTTTCCTCTCAAAGAAAACACAGTAGTTACAAATTGTTTAAAGTCAAAATCCTAACTCTGTGACTGGAACTGTCTAGGAGACATGGGCACAGTAGGTGGAAAAGATTCAGGAATGGAATTGAAAAAGCAAGAAAAAAAGAGAAAACCCAGTAGCGAATAGAGTAAGAAGAAAAATAGCCTGAAGGAATGAAGAGAAGAGAGAAGAAACAAAGTGGAATCAAGGAATCAAGAGATCAGGACACCAAGCCCAGAAGCATCTGGACAAGTACACAACAAATGGATGATGTGTAAGGTAAAATAAGGAGCAGTTACCTGAGTTTAAATGTGTTTTATCAATGTGCTATGTGCATCTGTATTTTGGAAATAATTTAGGATATTTATTTATTTATTTATTTAGGCATTATAATGTAACTTCCCAGATATCGGTGTCAACAATAAGACATGAAGGACTCTACTTCCCTCTCCATGCTCAAATATCCAAACTGAGCAACCTCTGAGTGAAGAGAAAGTTCATCCTCTCCAGCCCATTGCCTGGGAAAACTGTGATGCCCAAGCAACATTGGATCAAGGATAACTTTTCACCCATTTTGGACTAAAAAAAAAGGTAAAATACAGTTGACTTTGAATGAAGATTAAGGAAGTTCATTTAGAAACTCATCAGTTAATTTACTGAGGGGAGAAGGTGGACATTCACTGTTATCTATCCTTGAATAATTCTAAAGATTGTTTTGTGTACTTACTGCATGGCAAGTAATTTTAGACAGAGATGACATCAATTAATAATATACAAAAAGTTCCTGAATTCAAATCATAGAGTTCAAATCTCAAGTGTATAAATAGGGTCTAGTGAATTTTAATACTTCTGTGCATTCACTGGCTGTATAATAAATAAGTAAAGAAGTAAGAAGCCCCCATTTCATGTTTTGTGGAATTTAATAAAGAAATATGCATACCCATGTCTTTAAATTACCATCATTGAGAAAAAAGCAAAATATTTTTTTTCTATGTTATATGTGTACACAACATATGGACCCTTCCAGGTGCCTTTCTCACATAGGACACCCTCAAGGATATCTTAACAATAGTATCAGCAGTTAATCAGCCATGAGCCTTCTTCTGTTAGCCCCAAGTTATAGCTAAACCTGCTATACACTTCACCTAAATTGTTCTGTGCTGGCTTTTAATCAGCAGTCTTTACTCAAAGTAGCATTTCAACAGATATTCAAAAGGGGCTGAAATTCTCTATTTAAGGAAAAAAAAAACAAATAGCATAAAAATTATTATTTTTAGCTGAGCATGGAGGTGTGCACCTGTAATCTCAGCACTCAAGAGGTTGAGGTAGGAGGATCATTACAAGTTCAAGACCAGCCTGTTCTACAAAGTGAGCTCAAGGCCAGCCTGAACATCAGAATGAGACTTTGCTTTAAAAAGACCCAAAAAATTATTATTATTTAGCCAAATAATCTTTTAGAGTAAGGTTTTATCATGACCAATTTAAAGCAGTGACTACATTAAGAAATGGACTTCAGACAACTTATCGGGCACAAAATTGCATCATTCGAGCAAATCCAAATAGCTTTAAGTATTTCTTTATGTAATATTTTCCATAGAAGGATTCCTTTTGGTATGTGTGATGCAAAGAAGTTGAAAGTATAATTATATATTTAACTCCTTGGGTTCAAATAACACCTAAAAAGAGAAGATCAAACAGAATGTTCGATAGCAAGCCAACTTATATTTTTGTTCTTTAGACACTCTTTTTCAGATACATTTAAGACTATATTATACTCAAAATAGATAATATACAGTAGCTTAAGATTCAAGATATCTTCTCTACACAAATGAAATTGATCTTTTCATTAATAAAAGGTCACTTTTAAAACATATAGAATATACAACAACGTATTTAAATTTTAAAAAAAGACTAGTTTACCGTGATTTAATACATAATATCAGTCTTAAAATACCCCAGTGTTACTGGGTAACTATAAACATTTTAGATTGAAGAAACTGTCCCAAGACCACTCAGATTAGAAAGAATTTAAATGCAGACCTCATGAGCCCAATGTGAATAGTCAAGTATCGTCACCATAGTTTGCTACAATCCCTCAATAATGGTCCCCTCGATTCTTGAATCTCAATACAGAGTTAAATACAGTGTCAGCAAAGTAAGATGGTATAATCAAAATGTAAACTCTGAATAGTTCAGAAAAATGTTTTTAGGTCCGGTTCAAGTTTTACAGAAATTTCATTTACTATCATCTTCCCAAAAGAGTATCCTATAAGGTTCCTTCCCCCCATAAACTCAGACATGCTATATCACTCGGGGAGAATTAGCTGAGTTCTCAACTACGTGCTGAGTATTCTGTTCAAGTCTGAAATTAGAAAATGAACACTAGAACATAGTCCTTAGCTTTAAGGGCTCATAGAGAACAACTCAATATGAAAAGAATCAAAATACTACAATCTCATACAAGAACTGCTATCAAACAGGCTAAACTTGGGGCAGGGAATCTCCAAAAAATGAAATCTGGGAGCTTCAATTTATTGTCTTGTACCAGCAACCTTAGAAATATGCAATCAGAGAAATACATAAAGGTGTATAGTACACTGATATACAAAGATCAAGTCAGAAAACACTTCTGAAGTGAGTTTTTCAATGATTCAGTTACTCAGAAAGTGGAAAAATCTATTTCTAAGAAACCTATCAGTTAAGAGACCATGTACTATATTTTCCATGAAAATATGATTTTGCTAATGATGTAAATGTGCTATAATAAATACCTTTCCTGTATATATAATACATATATATATACACACAAAAGGGAATTTAATCTCACCTTTTCCACAGTAGGAAACCGTAACTCTTCTTGAGGTGGAAGTAACACAGAGAAGAAAAGAAAATTAAATGGGCACATAAAGGGGATCAAGTAAAACATGAACCCTAATAACCAAGAATTTCATGTGTTCAATAAATTTTAATTACCAGCAATAAAAGTCATCTACATTGCTTTATTTTATGATTAATTTTAATCGGCTTGTTTAATATTTGATTTTTTATTTTGTTAGTTATTATTTATTTTATAATATTTATTTTACATATGTCACAACTTGTAAGAATAGGTGTTTAAAAAAAATGCTTGTAAATTCTGAAAATATGTAGGTCCAGTCAAAATTGTATTGTTCTGGGGTTCACAGTTAAGGCATCTTTAACTGAAATCAAGAATTTCTACATCCTCAGTGTTATAAAAATAAAGCAAGTATGCTATGAAATTGTGCATTACATTATATCATTTATCTAAGATTATCCATGGAAAAGAATATGAAGCTTTCAACAACCACAGAATCCTCCAAGCACAAAAATGAAAACTGATCAGAACTTCAAATAACAAAAAGATAACAATTTGCTACCTCATAAATTTCTGTGATATAATTTCTACAATTTCCGTTCATGCAGTGAGTCTTAGATAAAACTCATTCTCTTTACAAATGCTTTATAACTTAGCCATATATAACATGTGAATATGCATCCATAAATGAAAAGCAGTTCAGCTGTGAAAAAAAATCCTGTCATCTAAATGGCACAACAGCAGCATAAATTCTATCATTATTACAAGTTCACTCATGACAAGACATCATTTTCTCATCTCTATATTAGACTATGTCCAAGCTCCCTTTCCATGACCTGGACAAGATATATAACCTCTGCACCTATCAGTATAATCTTTTGTATAAAGAAGAGTTCTTAACATGGTGACATCAAAATTCCTTCGAATTTCAATATTTTGTGTTTCCATAAGTCTACAATATACTCTTCTTCAAATTGTCAATTATGTCAGCTCTAACTGGGAATAAAACATCATGTAAAATACAATAAATCATTTTGTTAAAAGCCTAGAAGATAAGAAATAAAGGATTCATTGAAAAAGTCAAAATTATGAATTTTGACTTCATGAGTCAGAGCAAGGCTGGGTAACTTAGAACTGTTATTATTAGCTGGGAGCAGTGGTGCATGCCTATGATCCCAGCACTCAGGCTGAGGCATGAGGATCATGGCAAGTTTGAGACCAGCCTGGGCTACAAACTGAGTTCATGACCAGCCTACTGCATAGCTAGACCTTGTCTCAAAAAAAAATGTTATTATTATTATTATTACCATTGTTCATCATGATTATTTGTGGTACTGAGGATTGAATTCAGGGCCTCCACGCTGAGCTTTAGCCCCATTCCTTTTTTGCATTGTGGATAGAGTCTTGTTAAATTGCCTAGGCTGGGCTGGAACTTGTGATCAGCTCGCCTCAGCTTTGCAGTCGTGGAATTATAGACACATGCCATTAGGCCTGACTAAAATCTAATTTTTACAAGAGCCTTAAAGCTTCATTCAGGTGCTAGGGGTCTGATGATTATTGTTTCTTGTCAGTTCATTAAAGTGAAGTGGAGGGGGTAGTCTAAAATCTGTTTTCCCCATTAATGACTTGCATTTCACTCTTTAGCAATGGCCCCTTGTCTCATCTTTCAATTTCTCCAAGTTCTTTATCTAGTCCCACTCTCCTTCACTGCTTCTTCTTTTATGTTTTAATCTATACTGTGTCCTTTCAGAAACCTGAAAATGGTACAAGTCATCTGGCATGACACCTTTCCAACTATATCTGTTACTGTACTTGAAACACTGATAACAGCAAACACACACACACACACACACCTGTTGCATAATGTGGAAAAATAAATATTTATCTTCATGTTATGGACTGAACATTCATGTCCCTCTAAAATTCATAGGTTGAATACTTCTCTCAATGTGATAGCATTTGAAGTTGAGGATTTAAGAAGTGTTCAGATAAAGCCATAAGGGTGGATCCTCTAGAAGTTATTAGTATCCTTAAAAGAATAGGAAGAGACCACAGCTCTCTTTTTCCCCAGTATGGGGACACAGAGAAGAATCAGTCATCTACAGGCCAGGAAGAGAAACCTCATCAAGAACCTGGCCATATTGGTACCCTGATGTTGGACTTCAAGCCTCCAGAACTGTGAGAAATAAATATTTGTTGTATAAACCACCCAGTTCATGCTATTTCATTTTAGTGCCTCAGATAAAACACTATACTTCTTCCAAATTTCCAACTAAATTCTTGAGTGTAAAGAAAGTGAGGAAAATGAGAGACATGTCATCAATGTCTTAAAAACTGCAAAGTGGATATGACCAAGTTATAACTGACTTATCAAAGTAGAAAAAACTGACACAAGAGGCCACAGAGTGTGGCTCATGCCAATAGAAATAAAGCAGTTGTTTCATTTAACACCCAGGATGCCCAGTAGTGAAGGTAGTAGAGATTCTACAAAGTGGGGTTGAAAATAGATTTGGTGGAAAAAATTTAATATCCCATTTGATTATGGGGTCACTGTCTGTAAAGGATGGAATCAAGATACTAGACATAGTGGAGAACGTATCAAATTTGTTTGAAGTGAATTTCACACACTGAATGGAAACAACTGGTCACCTTTCCTTATTAATAATCCAGATTGCTTTCATCTAGCTTACACCCCTGGCTTGCAGACCATCAGAAGGTTCTTCTCTAGATAGGATAAGATAGGAACATCCTGATATTCTTATGGATGTTTCTCAACCAAATGACTAGGTCTACTGGATCATGCTAAGGAAAGCCCACTGCTTAATGAACACTGACCACTCCTCCAATACACCTCCAAAGAGCATAACACCATGTTGGTCCAAATGTCACACCAGAAATTACAGAAGAGCCTCTGTTATGAAAAATCAGATACCAAAACACATAGAAGAAATAAATTCAGAGAACACAGAAAGAAGAGGCAAGCGGAAGAAAACTACAAGATTATTAATGTCCTCAGAGAGAAAAAATGTGTCCATACAAAAAGAATAGAAAGAGAGAAAAAAAAAGGAACATTCACAGAACTCAAAATTAAAAACAATGACAGGAATATCTCAATAAATAAGATATAAGAGAAGGTTGAAGAAATGTTTTGGATAGTAAAACAAATATAAACATAATCATAAAATTAGAGAATTAATTCAGAAGGCTCAACATTCAAATTTCAAAGTCCCCCCCCAAAAAAAGAGAAAGTAAAGGGAGGCAATTATAAAACATATAAAGATGTACATAATTCTGGGTCTGAAAAGCATGAGATTTTAGATTGAAATTACTTATCAAACACAGGGGAAAAGAAAAGGCGAGGAAGAAGAATGTAAAGATCCACATAAAGGAATATTAGCAGATTTCAAAATGCTTGAGAGTAAAAGCAGAATACAGAAAAGAGATTAGGTCTCAGAAGGACTTCAGAACTCTCAACAGCAGCACTCCTAGTCTGAAATAAATAGAGCAATGCCTTCAAAATTATAAAGAAAGATGACTTTTATTCTAGACCAACAGAA